>JANHGB010053047.1:9367-22156 GCA_026283785.1 Coracopsis vasa
TGAGGCGCTGGCACAGGGTGCCCAGAGAAGCTGTGGCTGCCCCATCCCTGGCACTGTTCAAGGCCAGGTTGGACACACGGGCTTGGAGCAAGCTGCTCTAGTGGAAGGTGTCCCTGCCCGTGGCAGGGGCTGGAGCTGGAGGAGCTTTAAGGACCCTTCCAACCCAAACCAGTCTGGGATTCTATGAAATGAATGAAAAGGGTGGAAGGACACCCATCCTATAAATGTATTCCCTTGAAGGTCAGTATTCTGCCATCTCCTTGAGAAAGCAAGACTAAAGGACACAAAGTATTTAAGCCAGAAGCAAAAATGCCCCCGAGGATGGGTAAGGTGCTGCTCGGTAACTCATAACAGCATCCGTGCATTCCAAGTAACCTCTTGCCATACTCTGCTAGTGAAGTTCTATTTTATTCTTAACCTTTAACATGCAAAACTCCTCATTAAGCAGGCAGGAAAAGCAGCAGAGAGGGCAAGAGAAGCAAGAATTTCTGCAGGCAAATGAAGAACAAGCAAAAGTTCAATGCATTATTAAAACAGCAGGTAAGTAGGACACAAACCCAAGTGTTGCTGCTGTAACCTATGGCCTAGCAGAGGTCCCACAGCACTGGGCTGAGGCATCCTGCTCCTGAGGCAGGGAAGAAGCTGTGTGCAGCTGGGCCTGAGGCCACAGTGCTGACAATCAACGGGGCTCTTTGATTCCCAGCCCTGCAGCTGCCTCGCAGCACGCTCCCCCCATCCCCTGCTCGCCTTCATTTATTTGCACTTCATTAAAGGACAAGCAGTGGTTGGAAGGGGATAATGCTTCTGTGAGAGGAGCCACCAGAGAAGCAAAGATGGTTAAAACAACAAGAAAGGGAGGAGAGCAACGGAGCATAGAAATCTCCTGCAATAAACCTGGTGAGTGTGCAGCAGATGTGAACAAAGCACTGCGGAGGATGCTCCATCCTCTAACTTGCTCCCTTCCCCCATCCTCGCAGGCACATGTGATGAGATCACCCCGGTCCAACACACACGCGTGGCACGAGGCTGAAGGAAATCAGTAGTTCTCTTAAGCACAAGGAGCACGAGCAGCTCAGCTGCAGCAGCCCCACAACTTCCCACTTGAGTTGGGGGGAGCATGGGGAGTGCACGTGTGGCTGCTGCTGCGTGGAACAGGCAAGAGGCTCGGGTGGCCGGAGGTAAAGTACCAGATGCCATCCCCACGAGGTAGGCTGGGCTTTGGTTTCACGCCTCATTAGAAGGGGAAGGCTTGTGCCAGCACAGGAGCTGTCTGCCTCACGCTGGGAGCACAAGCAGATGGTGTGTGCTCATACACCAGAACATCCTCACTGCCCAGCACTGCGCCCCATGAGCTGCATGGGTGCACCCAGCAAGGGACTCCTCCTCCATCTGCTTGGGTGAAGGGGTCTCTGCACGCTGCTAGAGAAACAAGTGGCTCAAACTTGTGCCCACACGTCCCCTGTGCTCCCACCCCACTGCTGTCCTCATGCTGCGCTGGGTCCTTTGCTCAGCACCAGCTCTCTGCTGGGCCTGTGGCTGTGCCAAGCATCAGTGCTCACCTTTTTGAGGGCCTGGTTTCCGCATTCTATCACCTGCTGCTGTCCTTACCCTGGGACTGGCTGCCTTTTGGATAACTGAAGATGTCTAGGAGAAAAGAAATACACATGAGAACATTCCCCATTCTGGAGCACACAGTTACACAGCTGGGAGAAAACAGATGCTCTTTCAGCCTGGGTTGCACAGAACATCTCCTACCGAACACAGACAATTCATTCCAACCCCCCTCAATCTCCAAGTCTTTCTCCAATATGTGGACAACTTCAAATTTACAGCAGTGGAACCAGCATAACTCAGGGAGAGGAGGACATGCCAGTGTCTGTGTTAACTGCTGCAGGTCCTGGGTGGGTGCATGGCATGGGGGGGCTGTTCCGCAGCACTAACAAACGGAGGCAGAGCTGAAATGTATGGAAGAAACCACATGGAAACACAACATTAACTCTGGCAAAGCAGCACTGCAAACCCCAGCTCACCACTTGCAACTCAAATTGCTCACAGCAGCTCTGGGTAATAAGGATGAGAAATTGGACAAAGAGCCAGGAAACAGTTTTGCTGTTAGGACTGCAACCAGTGGCCAAGTGGTGCTGCATTTCCTCTTCTCCTGGTTGGAGGAAAACTGGCTGGACTGTCCCCAGCAAGAACAAGCAGTTGAGCATTTGCATTCTTCCTCTGCTTAGAAGAATGGTACTGAAAATCAGAGCTGTGGGGAGGTGAGAGCTGGACACATCCACAAAGCCCGGTACCAAAATGGATGGTTAAGCCACAAACAAGCCCTTTGGAAAGTGGTAAAAGCATGTTTGATACTGCCTTAACTAATGAAAGATGAATTGTGTGACTCTCACTCCATGTTGTTCACAGTGGGGCAGTCAGGCTGCAGGATGTGCAAGGAAGCTGGCTGGGGACACAAGTTTCTGCTTCAAGGCTTATTCACAGATCCAACTTGGCGAGAGGCTTTGATTTGGAAACCCAACTACAAACTACAGCCTTGAAGTGCAGTGCTTGCAACATTGAGCAATACCCTGACATGGAAAATACTAAAGGAATATTAAATGCTAAAGGAAAAAAAGCCAACCTAGTTGTTTTTTAATCCAAATCAAAAGGCACACAGGAGCCTCTCATGGCCTCTCTCATAAATAGCGTGTTTGTTTGTGCACACTTGTGAAAGGAGTAAAGTTTCTTTTCCTTTCAGGAGCAGAAGGTAATCTACATGTGAAAGCTTATTTACAACTTTTAATGCTTCTTTTCATCATTTTCTCCAGGCATTTTTATTAAAAGCCAGCAGTCATGGTAGGGAGAGTCCCCCCAGGGTGAAAGGGGTTTATGTAAAGGCACCAGACGAGCATTCACCATCTCTGGCTCCTCACCTCTGCTCTCTGCTCGGCTCAGACATGGGCCTGGCTGAAGTACCTAAACACGGATCATAAATCTCACGAGTCTGGCCTGGGATGGGTGTTCCTGTGCTACTCAGACGCTTCTGAAAGGCTCCTTCAGGCTGAGCACTTCAGAGCCCTGCCGCAGGGATGCGCAGCCTTCCCTGTTGATGGGTTTGATCGTGTGTGAGATGCTCAGGCTGTGACTTGGGAGGTGAAACTCCTACAACCCCCTATCCTCACACAGACAGCAACAGGAGTAACTCCAGCTATGTGTAAAGTGCACAGATGGGTGCTGGTCCCTCGGCCAGTGGGCTCCCAGCATGTGGTGGAGGAGAATGAGACATTTAAATGGTGCTCCTATTAAAAAACAACAAAAGAAGGTGACTCTTCCCCAAAGGAGGTGACTTGGGCTGCATGGGGACTCCAGCTCTGCTGAAGGTGCCAGCCTGGGGACTGCATACTCCAAAATATGCTCCCAAGAAACTGTCCAAAGGAGATGGTCCCAGCCTGGCTCCTGCCACCCTTTGCAGTGCTCCAGCACCACGCACCATCAGCTGCCAAAAACATTCTCACAACACAGGACAGCAGCACGTGGTTTTATCCTGCAAAATCATGACTCGAACACGAACAACCCCATGGCAAGTGATTATTGTGCCTCAGGGATACGTAATGCCCAGAGAAGAGCCTGAGTCAAACTTCACACTGAGTGTCTTCACCCCATCAGTCCTGCACAGTGCAGACAGGAGCCATCAGCCTCCCAGGGACAGGGACCAGTCGCTGCACAATGCTCTTTACCCACAGAGACACAGCCCGTGTGCCCTCCTGCAGCTGGTATAAGCTGGGCTTCACTGACACGGGGCTTGGCAATTCCACTGGCTGTGATTTCATTCAATAGCTGCCCAGCAAAGCTGGAAAATCTCCATCCTTGGAGATACTCCAAGCATCCCTGGGTACCACCCCGAGCAGCCTGGTCCAAGCCTGAAGCTGGGTCTGACTTCCCCTCAGCTCTGCACATGGGGATGGACCACACAACTCCAGAAATTCATAGACTCCCAGACTGGTTTGGGTTGGAAGGGGCCTTAAAGCTCATCCAGCTCCAACCCCTGCCATGGACTTTCCACTAGACCAGGCTGCTCCAAGCCCTGTCCAACCTGCCTTGAACATTGCCAGGGATGGGACATCCTCAGTTTCTCTGCGCACCCTGTGCCAGCGCCTCAGCACCCATACAGGGAAGAACTCATCTCAATCTCTCCTCTTTCAGCTTAAAGCCATTCCCCTTCCAACCCAAAATACCCTACGGTTTCATTTCACTGACACCTGATTGGAAGGCAAGTGGAGTTGCCCTGTAGGCTTTGGCAAGCCTGAAACACCCCAGTGATGAAGACAGACTTCAGTCTAGAGGGCTGAAAGCAATCAGCAGAACAGGCACTGCAGGATGGACAGATGTGGCCTGTGCACTGCTCAGGGACTGGAGACTAGAAAAAAATCTTAGAGTAATGAATAGGAGACGCTACCGTGTGGTATCTGAGGGGGAAAAGCGAGCTGTCCCCATGGACAGTGACCCCAGACACACATCCCTGATGAGAGCCTGTCAGCTGGGTCAATGACACAAAGAGACACTTTTGCATCAAATGAAGCACTGGAGGTTTACCCAGCCCAGCACATGCAATACTCCACCTCCAAACCTGACACTTGTACAGAGCTCTGTACCCCAGTTAAAACTCCCCTCTTTTTCCAGTGCTGTATTTCTCATGCTTGCAGATAGCAAGACAATCCTGGAAGCATGGACCACAGTTTTACACGGTACTGGTTTCAGGGTTATACCCTGGAAGAACAGCTCAATGTGCAAGTCCATTTCAGCCCCTTCCAACCCATAAAGGCCAACTGACATGCTGCCTTTTGCAGCAGGTAAAGTGCCTTTCCCAGAGTTTCAAACAACTTCCACTCACCGAGATCTCAAAAGTGCCAGGGGCTCCTCTGAACTGTCATGGGCTCTAGTTCCCCATCACTCCTACAAGCCACCAAAGTCAGTCCAAACACTGCGGCATATCAAAACCTGGAAGCAGAGAGACAAAACGAAGAAGTCTGCATTTCATCACAGAAAGGCTGGGTTACTGCTTGCATTATTCATGTTCATATTTAATTCATTTAAAACATCCAAATTTAAATTGAAAGGCAGCTGCAACAAACATTCCCCCTTCCCATAGCGAAGCAGCGCAGGACTTGACACAATTTAAGTGCAGCTTGCGATGGGTACACGGGACCGGCGCTGTTAAACACCTTGGAGATGAGCAAGATCACATCAACCGAGCTGCTACAAACTAGTTCAGCCTTTGTAGAATGAAACTATCACACAAAGAAGGACTTAAAAGACTAGAGCTGATTAGGAATAAAAAGAAGAGAGACCACAGGAGAGGCATATAAAATAATGAAGAGCATGAAGGGAGTGAATTGGGGATGTCAAATTCTCCCTTCCCCAGTGCAGCAGGGCAAACTTTAACAGTGAAACACTGAAAGTCTATAGCAGGGAGAAGGAAATTTGAGTATGGAAAGCTCACAGACATGCATCATGGTGTTGATAACATTCTCATGGAGGCTGTTATCAAGACAGGTAAGTAAGTATCACTAAAAAAGGACAAAGACATTCAAAAGCAAACCCACATTTGTAATCCCATTGGAGCACAGAGCCACCGGCACTGCCAGCCCAAGGAACAACTGAGTAGAAAGTGGGGAGATCCCTAAATCCTGACCCTGTATCACCCCATCAGCTCCTGCATTTTTCATCGAATCCCAGCCTGGTTTGGGTTGGAAGTGACCTTAAAGCTCATCCAGCTCCAACCCCTGCCATGGGCAGGGACACCTTCCACTAGAGCAGCTTGCTCCAAGCCCCTGTGTCCAATCTGGCCTTGAACACTCCCAGGGATGGATCATTTATCACTTCCTCGGGCAACCGGAATGAGGCGTTGGAGGAGGGAAGCTTGGCCTAAGTCCTGAGGCAAGAAGTGTTAGAACCCACCTGCAGCTTGGACTGAACAACGTGGATGGTGGTTTTGAGTTCCGCATGTAACAGCTGCCTTGCTGGTAAGGTTGTGGTACGTAAGGCAGCAATAAATCCTGCTTTGGGTTGTTTCTTTTAACAGTCAAGAGCCTTGTACAGTTGCAGGTGTCCAATACAAATGGATTTTTGACTTCTCACAGAAAGGGAACCAGCTGCTTGTCCTTGTCTTGTCTTTCAGCTAGCACTGTTTTGGTGAGGCAGCAGTTGATTGCCCTTACCAGCTCTGCAACCTTCAGATTCCCTTCCTTGCCTTCCCCACCAGAATACGCTGGAAGTTCTGAGCTTGGACATGTGAATTCTGATGAGCAAGGCTCAGTGACAACATTTAAAATAAACCCTCCAGGTGTATTTCCACTCTACTTTGTCCACAGTCATAGAAGAAAAGTCTCTTTAGGGACGTGGTTCCATACAAAATATGCACTGTCACTTAGATGCAGATGTCTTCAGTAAAACAAATCATCATTGAGAGTTACTCTCAGGTGATAACTGTGTGTAAAACTTCTGCATTAGCTTCTAGCAGTGTCATGAGGCAGGTTGGATACCTGAGGCTTCTGCAGAGCCCAGCTGCTGGTAACGGGTCATCATGGCAGCTTTGGAGTGAAAAGATCCATTTGGGGCATGACAGGAGTGGGAGACAGGTTGCTCATTGTACGTTGGCCTGTAAGTCTCCTGACCTCCAGTTACTGGAGATAACTGTATCTCATAATCCTGTTAAATGAACTGGGTTTCATTTTAAATGATGAGCTGTTGAGTCTCATGATTCTAATTGGAAAAAACCCCAAACTAAACCGAGAGAGTAATGCTCTCTGATGAGAATCTTCCTCAGGATTTACATTCAGTGCTAATGTTTCGACTTGTAAATATTTACATCCCTGTGCTATGGTCGTGTGGTTGTTGATGTCTAATTCCTGATGGGTTAGGGATAATCGTATTCTTTGCTAGTCTGCTGCATTCAGATGGAATGAAGTATTTCAGGGCTTTTTCCATCATCATCAACTGCTTCGGCTTTTTGGACTGGAATGTCCCACTTCCAGCACACATGACTTTATTTCGGCTCCTTTTACCATCTTGTTTCTTTTCCCATGGAATTGAGAAGTTTCCAAGATTAGCTTTACCCCATCCTTTTCAAGAAAACTGTTGTCTGAAGGAAACAGGAGACTTCTCAAAGGTTATTAGGCCTAGATAATTAGAGAGGCTTTCTTGGGGAATTTCTGCACATGTGTAGTCAGCCAATTATAAAGTGGTATCACAAGAGGCAGATGGGTTTTCATGGTTTCTATCTGTACATATCCTCATGTGGCCCCAAAATCAGAGCCATCTCCAGGTATCTAGGGCACAATGCTGATTGCTATGGAGTTGAAAGTGCTTAAGTGTTCTTTCAGGGGTACCCCTGGTGAAAGTTGTCAGTGTGTCCTCCGTGCCTATGGCCTGTTATGCTCTTCTGCTGGGATTCTTCCACTTGTAGGTTAGAGTAGGTCTCTGCAAGGGAAGTTGGTGGTAGCTGCAGTCCCACATTGGGCTGCTGATGACAAGGGTTTGTTTTGGGGTAGCTTACTCAGGTTATAACAGAAAACCTTCCCCTGTTCCATAAAAGCTTGTTTGAGCAGTAGGTGGAGATCATCTGCACATCTACAAGTCTTCAAAAGAAGTGCAGGAAACCCCAGGTCAGCATTGCTAAAGGCTGGGATTCCTGCTGGCTGGATACCTCTGACACATGTGCTGCCTGCTCAGAGGAAACCCCAGTAGCTCCGAATAGCTGCAGATATTCCATGGGTCAGCCCATGGATTAGAGGTGGGTTTTGTCGTGCATCAATCAACAGAAGCCTGGCATCTCTAAGCTTGCAGCCTTGTCTCTGGGTTTGGGGTGCTCTGTCTGGCTTGTTGCCCTGGAAACCTCCATTCTGAGCAAAAGCAGTGATTTGGGTACAAGTTGTCTCTTGTTGCCTGATGCCAGCTGCTGCTTTGTGGGGATTACTGGCATTACCTGTACTTAAAAACTACCACTGCTCAGCAGTGCACTGCAGCTAAGGAAAGGGCAGGAGAGCTGTTTGTCCCAGATAGTTTTGAATGCCCTATTTCAGCGGGAAAGTCCATGTTTTGGTATTTGAAAAGCCCTCCAAATGTCCCCTGTGGCTTTGAAATGATGCCACATTTTGGAGGTTTGGATTCATGCCTCCAGTTATTTTTGAAAAGAACAGGAGCCTAAAAATAACCCTGTGTACTTTTCCAGGCAGAAATGAGTGGGTTTTGTGAGCCAAGTGTTTGCATGGAGGCTGCTGGAATGAGCCATTCTGCGTGTGAATTTATGGCTTTGTGTAGCTGGTCAAACAGAGCCGTTACCAGAGAGATCCCAGTGCAGTGCTGGGCTGGGAGTGGAGCTCTCCTCCATGCCACTGAGGCTTGACCTTCAGGAAGTGTTGCTCTGCTACGTGCTGAATGCACATGTGCTGGAGTGTACCTCTTGTTGCTTGCTTCAGGCTCTGGCCTGCCAGTTTTCTTCGAGATACAGGAAGAGCCACAGATGCTGCTGAGCCTATTTCTGCAGTCTCTGCAGAGCACATTTATCTGTTAGAAAAACCTGAAGAGAAACCTGTTTTGGTTTCTAACTTTAGAACTGATGCAGGCTGGCAGCTCTGTGAAGCGGATTGCACTGAGCTAATTATCCTTTTAGATAAAGCACGACTCCTGCATTGTCTAATCAGATGAAAATATCTGCGTTACAGATGGTCCCTTCCATTCATTATTCACTAAGGAGATTAAGTTTCGCAGCAAGAGGAGCAACAGGATGGGGGTTGGGACACTGGTGGGAAGAGATTGAGTGTGTCCCTGGGGCTATCACCTCTGCTTTGCACTGGCATGCCACCTTCTCCATCCATGACCATAGGGGACCATGTTCTTCTACTGGTTTAGCTGTTGCAGCCCTTGGCCTTGGAGGTTCCTTACCAGTTTCTGTTTTGCTCTCATAATTACTGTAAAGCACAGAGTTGACTGGGATTTAGGGGGAATTTTGTTGGATTCCCATTGTCAGTTGATGGGGAAGGTCCTGTTTTCCTCCTTTTACTCCATCATTTATTAATCACTGCTCCCCAGGTACAGGAAGTGAAGAAACTGGTCATCAGGAGTAGTCAATCAGGTAGCTCGTGTGCTCTGGTTTGATTTTAGCAGAGCAGTGATCCAGGAATTGCTGTCTTCCTTCCAGAGGGGAGAAAATAACCAATTTTCTCCCAACCATAGTTGACCATCTGGTTATTTCTGTATGCCAGTATTTTTCCTGGTGAGATTTTCCCTTCAACTGTTGGCTAAGTATGAGCTCGGGTAGTGTTCCAATGCAAAAATAGATGGGTTGAAACAGGGCTGTGGTTCATTTAAATTGTAAAATGCTATATCTTGCAAAAGGAGACAGAGGAAAAAGTGTTCAGTTTTGATGTGTTATATTGGGTTAAAACACAGAGATTTTGGTTATAACCGTGCTCTTAACCACATTGGCAGGACAAACGTATAGCGTGACTGGATCCAAATAAAGCATAACAGCCATTTAGATTAGATTTCAAGACCTTTATATGAAGCTTATTATTTCCAAACAGTTTCAGGTTCCTTGTCCTCTTGCTGAACTATGGCTTTATAATCACACTTCCTTATTATTGTTCAATTTCTTTCTGCTGTTGGTGTTTGAAAACCTCATGTAGACATTAGAGCCCAGTGGTGGGGAGGACTGCAGTAGAGCAGCTGACTTGGCAAAAATGCTTGTAAAATAAATATAGTTGCCTTACATGTGGGTTTTCTTCTACTGGCTCTTGGTTGCTCAACCATGAAACTATTTACTACAAGAGAGATAAGACTTTGAGACAAAGTTATCACATAAATAATCTAGAGATGGTCTCCATTCATAAATAGGGCATCTAGAGCTCCAGAAACAAATGTTTCTATGTATAAGGTGAGAAAAACTCAGTGTTCTTTAGAACTGGTCTGATGTTGCATTGAGTTTCCCCTTCAGATTTTAGGAATATCCAGTAGGACATTGTTAGGTTGGATCTGTGTGAGTTCAGTCTCCAATGTATGCTTTGGTTTTACTGTTGTAGGGATATCAAAGCATGCATCCCCTGCCAGCAGGTGGGAGAACACAGGTAGTAATTCTGGTTTAAAATCTTAAGTCAGCTTACCTGCTTGGCAGAACAGATAATTCTGAGTAACTTTAGTTATTCTGACCTGCTGTTTTCAGCATGTTTAATTTCTGACACTTCAGTGAAGTTCTTGATCTTTCCTGAGAACCCTCGTACTTTCCTTAATCATAAAATCATGGAATGGTTTGGGCTGGAAGGGACCTTAAAGCTCATCCAGCTCCAACCCCCTGCTACAGGCAGGGGCACCTTCCACTAGAGCATCAGGCTGCTCTGCTGGGAAGAGGAGGCTACAGTGGAAGAAAGCAGGCTCTAGTGCTTCTCTGGGACTGGTACCCTAGCTCAGCAGCAGGTTTTAGACGTTATTGGAGCATGTCTGCATTGCAGTTCTGTTTGAGTTGTCACTAAACAAGACTAAGTACTGGCATGTGAAATGCTCCCTTTTTTCCATACTAAGGAATATATACAGAAAAGGGATTCCAGAGCAGTCACTTTGTGGTGGTGTTTTGATGTTCCTGAGGTTCTGATATAAGCCATCATCTTACCTGCCCCTTCAAAGTGTGTCATCATCATTAATTATACAGTTGCATATTGTTTTTTCTCTCCTCCTCTTATCTTCCTCCCCCAACCTTTCTCCTGCCTTCCTTGTGGCACAGCAAAACAGCCCATAGATTCCTCTGGCATTTCAAAAGCATGACTTAATGGTGGAAAGGCTATGGAGTTGTGGGTATTAACCTGGCACTTGATAGGGTTTCATCAGAAAGGTACTGAAGTCATAACTAGAATTATTTTCAAATAAGGCCTTTATGTTACTTGATTTCCAGCATCAAAGTGTTCGAGACGTGAGATTTAGATTTAGCACCACAGGAAAATCAGAGATTGCCTGTCTGTTGCAACAAGAGCCTGAATTACGAGCCAGGGTTTGCAGCAGGCACCATGCCATGGCTCTGTGCTCTGGTTCCCGCTCTGAGGGGTCTGACCGAACCACAGGGCTCAGCAGGGACTTGAGGAGGTTCTGGTTTCTGCTGCGGGTGCTATATGGTATTGCTGGCTTCTCCGTGGAGCACAGTCCTTGTAGGGCATCAGGGATACCTGGAGACCCTTCCCTGTTCATCCCATGGCAGGAGAGCACATGAGGGTGGGAGCGGAAAGGGAGGCACCTCCAGGACCTGAGGAATGGGCTGAGCTCTGGGTGCTTCACCTCCTTGGTATCTCCTAAAGCCTTCATTTGGCCTTACTTCAGTAGCACCCCTGAGTTAGTACAACATGTTTGCTACAGAGCAGAAAGGAACAACGTTAACTCATGTGTGTGTGATTTTGTGTTGTCTTTTTTTCAGCTGGAAAGAGGTGACTTCCTCTCAGAAGAATGGAGAGAGAGAATTGCAAACACGAGGTACAGTACAGCAGTTAAATGCTGCTTTATGAACTGAATATCTGGGAGTTTGTATAATGGAAATTGGGAGGCTGGCCAGCTTTTTATATAGAATTTCCATAGCAAATACCAGAAGTGTATCTGCCAAGTTTTATCCTGGCCTCTTTAGATCCTGTTTTCTGACTAGAAGAATGGGTTTAAATGTCTGTCCCATGATATTACATACAAGGGTGTATCCAAGATAAATTCTGGTTCTGCAGAGAAGTATCAGCCTCTTGTTTGTTTTGCATATTCTTGTTGTTCAACTCAGTGATTCTGGCAAAACATTGGTTATTTTGGCTATTGGTGCATACAGTGAGGCTCACTTTCCATTAAAAAAGGGGCAAAAGACCCAAGTGAGTGTCTTCTAACTTAAATTGGGAATTCATTTGAGCTGATTGTATTGAAGATTTGTTTCTGAGAAGATCTGTGCAGAGGATTTGACTCCTTTTTGATGGTACCAAAAAGGGAGTAACTTGGTTAAAGCAATAACATACTCTGCATTTTTAAAGGCTTTGCATTTCCAGCCTTATGGACAGAACAAAAAAGGTCTTTGTATGACCTTCTGGGCCACCCTGTTGTGTGGGGGAATGAAGTCTGTTGTCCAAGAGGGCTCTCTGAAAGTCCTCAGCATTGTGGCAATCTATGGATTGCTTCCAACACCCTGTTTTAAGAGTACCCCATCACGCAGGCGTCTGCCTGGCTGATGACTTCTGCATTGCTCTCTACCTCAGTTAAACTTCTAGAGGTGCCTTTTAATTTGTGGACAGGCTTGGCCCAGTTTTGCATAGTGGGGTTTTGCTTTGTTGCTTGTGATTCCAAATCCACACTGCTTTGCTGTCTGCGCAGCTTTCCTTGGAACAAATGGAATTTGGTTTATTTATTTTTAGCTGAAGTACATCTAACTGCATGCAGAAATGCTGGGAGATGTTTATTTTATATGGTCTGCAGCTAATGGTGTGCCTGCTGGTCCACACTCACTTTGCTCTGTGATGTAGAAGTTCAAAAAGGAGTAGATTATTGCTCACAACTGTTAAGTGTTGGTGTTTGTTCCGAGCGTGCCAACTGCTCAGCATCTGCTCCATCTAGCGAGATGCAGATTGTCTGATGTGTTCACATTGGAGCCACCCAATCATAGACCCACAGACTGGTTTGGGTTAGAAGGGACCTTAAGCTGATCCAGTCCCAACCCCGCGGGCAGGGACACCTTCCCCTAGAGCAGGTTGCTCCAAGCCCCTGTGTCCAACCTGGCCTTGAACACTGCCAGGGATG
>JANHGB010053049.1:0-19405 GCA_026283785.1 Coracopsis vasa
TCTGCCTAAGAGCTCATCTCAATCTCCCCTCTGGCAGGTTAAAGCCATTCCCCTTGTCCTGTCCCTACAGGCCTTTGCCCAAAGCCCCTCTTCAGGTTTCTTGTAGGTCCCATTAAGTATTGGAAGACTGTTATAAAGCCGCCCTTGAGCCTCCTCTTCTCCATCCTGGAATACAAAAGAAAAACAGGCAAGAGAATCTGCTGGGAGATAACAAGACCTGCAGAAAATCTTACCCAGCAGGCAGAGGAAAGAGGTGAAATACTAAAGGGTGGAAGAAGGTAAATTATCAGAGTTAAGACATTTCAAATGACTGCTCCCTGCTGCGTTCAGCAGTTTTTCTTGATGGAGTCACTAATCACTGTAGTTTACTGAATGACCTTGTTGTGGCCATCTCATCTTCAGGGGACCACAAGCTGCAACAATCCCTGGTGCAGGGAGATGCCTTTTTGGCTGTGCTAACTCACAGCCATCTGAAGCTGACTGCAGCCTGTCACGACAGGGCAGAGGAACAGAACATTCCATGCTAAGATGTCTCTGCAGAGCTGTTCATCATGTCCAACACATACAGCAAGCTCTATACTCAGGGCAGAGATGAAGAGATTGGGGCAGAAATTCTCCTATACGTACATTTAAAAATGCTGGCTGCCACAAGCAGGGAAAAAAAATGCTATGGAAAAATTAAATATTTACTTGTGTTTGTTAATATCTTTCATTAGTTACTCAGCTGTAACAGTCATTAAAATGCTGAAAGGGAACTTCATGTAAATTCATCACTAGCCTGGGAATACTCCTGTGTTTGTGAGCAGGCTGCACACTGCAGCGGAGCTCGGAGACTCCATTTCCCTACAGGAAAGGCCAAACGTCTGGTTCACTCACAATTTACAAATGATTATTTTTCTAATTAATCATTCATCAAAAAAAAACCCTACACAAACAGCAACGGGGCATGAAAGGCAGTAACAGAAGGCAGAGTCAATCCATCACAATCTCACCCCGCAGCCACTCACAGGGGGAGACCCTCAAATGCCGTAACTCGAGTGACTGCAGGGAAGGGAGACGGGGAAATACCCTTTCTGCTCTCTACAGCGACCATACGGAAATGGTGATGTAGGTTTCTGCTATGCCAAACCTCATCTGTGTAAACTGCAGTTGCAGCAGGTCTGTGAAACATACTGGGGGGAAACACGATGGTGGTGTTGAGCAGGCACGCAGGGACCACGGGATGAGGGCAGAAGGGCAAACTCACAGGAGCAGGAGGAGGGAACACTTCTGATACATAATCACCAAGAAACACCGTCCAAGCTGGATGAGGCTTGGAGCATCCTGGTCTAGTGGAAGGTGTCCCTGCCCGTAGCATGGGTTTGGGACTGGATGAGCTTTAAGTTCCCTTCCAACCAAACCAGTCTGGGAGTCTAGGCATCAGGGCTGGTACTGACACATGAAGGAAAGAGGCCATAAGAGAGACAGCAGAACTATGGAAAGGGACTTGCTAAAGAACTTCCTTGGCTTTCTGTAGTGTACCTCCTGCTGTAGCCCAGAGCTGCCTGGATCCAGGGAAGTTGGGTGGCTCCTCTTGGCTCTTGCTGTCCCAGACTACTGCAACGACTGCTAGCACCAGCATACACACTCCTCTTGTGCCTTAGCTTGGATTAAAGAATTCTGGAACCATAAGGAAATCCTCTGAATATGTAATACCTCTGGGTATCACCTCTCCCAGTGTTCAGAGTTTGAATCTGCAGCCCTCTACGCTGCTTGCTCGCAGGAGAAGACAACCCATCCACACACATGGAATCTAAAAGTAAACAGCAACCTGATTTCACACTGATACTCTGTTCTCATCACTATTAATCGAGGCACTGTCCTGTAATGTCCTGTACTCCAAGGACAGATGATTGAAAGGTGTAACTACCTCCAGGAACAAAGACATCTTCTCATTTTGGCCTTGTCACATCAGGCTGCTGGCCAACCTCTTGCCAAAGCAATAACCCCTCAACAGGCAGTATGAACTGGTAAGAGCAGGTGGCAGAGTGGTATTTCAGCCTTGCTATAATCTCCTGCTGACTTTTATTGTATTTCACAGGGCTAGGCTTGAAACATGTAATCAGATTTCAGAGGCTCCAGTATTGTTGGCAGTCTACTTCATTCTTGACCACTGAGATGGTGAGATCTGTCCCTGCTGCTCTGAGAAAGAGAAGTTTTCCTCCTTCCAGCAATTAATTAAACCAACTCAAACCCTACAACAGAGCAACAAAGAACCTCCCAGACAACCAGGACTTTTGCAGAACTGGCTTTTACTGAAGCTCTGCCACTGCTGCATTTGCACAGGGGTGGCAAAGCAGAACTAGCCCACAACATGGGAATTCTTCTGGAATGATGGTCAATAACCCAGCAGGCAGCATCACAGCCGGCACTTGGCTCAAACACTTGCCACGCTCAAGGTTTTGAGCAGACCACTGGTTCCTTCGTGCTTCAGATCCTTGTATATAATACTGAGAACATTACAGTGTGTTGAGGACTGTGGGACAGGAAGGTCTCACGGGCATGAAGCCACACATAAGCTGCTCAGAGAGCCAGGAAGGGATTTCCTTAGAAGACAGAACAGGAAATTCTGAGTCTACCAACACATGCAGCAATCTCCCAAGACAGGATTTTACTTAATGGCATGAACTTAGCAAACAGGGAGCAGTGACAGAGACTGAAGGGAAAACAGAGCAGTGGCAGACACCCCAGGTTGCTCTTGCGGTGCTTTTACAGGGGCTTGAACCCATGCAGCAGGAGAACCAGCCAGGCAGGAACCTGCAAGTTACTGATGAGGAGCTGCAAGAAATACAAACACCGTTTGCGTCTGAGAAGCAGCTCCATGTGCAGAACGTGTCCATGTGAAGAACAGCCAAAAACACCTTCCTACAGCCAAGTAACAGGCAAACTGCGGCTTCAGATTTGCCATACGGGAGGACAGAATCACTCCAGCATTTCTATCCACTGCTGAACAAGTCAAATAAGCAATTCAATCCAATTGTCCACACTTCACCACGGAAGTCCTATAATCACTCATAAGCACTAAATGAGGGAGGAAATCCATATTAACAGAAGCCACTGATAAGAAATACACTTGGGTTCCAACTTCTTGTGGCAGCTGGCCTTTTCTTTCCAATACTTTCATTAGTATTTCTCTAAAGTAACCACTGCAACAGCTGTACCTCAATGCATTTGCAGGAGACAGAAAGAATCCAGAATGAAGTGGCATTTAGCCTCAGGTTTGGGGCACTTCTCAAAGTTTTATTGCTAGGCAGATCTCTCCGAGGAAACCTCTGACATGAATGATGTGTCTTTGAGTATTTTTCTAAGCAAAAGATTGCTGATCTGAGGTATTTCCTGCCATTATTTTCTCGTGTTTATGTTCTCTCCGATGCATCCTATTATAGCAAATCTGTTCCAAAGGGCTCTATTCTTGAAGGTGATGCATGCTCCAAGAATGCCTTCTGCCTAAGCTGTAATCCTAAAGAGACCAGTCATACTATGTGTGTGCTTCAAGTTGCACGAGATGCACAAGGGCACTACATAGGCAAATCCAGAGCACCCAGCACACCACAGACCAGGCTAAAAATGACCAATTATTTCATTTTACCACTTTTTCCTAGCCCATTTAGCAAGATCTGCATTTCCGTAAGCTGTACCCCCATCCAAACTTAATGCACAGGGACAGTGTTGAAAACCAAGGTTAAGTTCTCTATGAGCATTTCCAGTGCTCATTCCAGTTCTTCAAAAATACAGCTAACCCACTCCCTGAAGGACACAGTAATAACTCATCCCCTTTATTTTTAGCCTCACTCTTCCTTCAAAGCCCAGCAAGATATGTGGAGTTTTGCAGTGTGCAAAGAATCCCTGCTCGTGATTAACATCTATGTGAATAATAAAGCTTTAATCTGGTTTCAGTCTGTTACCTACTGCTTCAGCAAGTTTAACATCAGATGGAAGCAAGAGCAGCAAGGGTATCCAGCCAGCTTTCATATAATTCAAAGCAGTACTACAAGGCTTAATTAATTGAGATCGCCAGATGAAAAACCTCATCATGTATATGAAAGGTAAAAGGTAAAACATCTGCTGATGCTCTGACAGAACTGAGATGGGATGCTACACGGGAACCTCAGATAAACTTCAAAGAGAAGGGACTGAGACCCATCTGCATATCAGAATTGCGTTCCTCCTGCTCCAGAGTGCCAACCTCTGCTGGATGCTGGGTCTGAAACAGAATGGCAGAAACACAAGCAAAGCTCAATGCTTTAATCATAGACACCTATTTTCTCAGCCAAGTTCTCCAGTAAGCCCAACATGGACTGAGTTGCTCCTTTTAAACCAGCAGAAGTGTGAAGGCAGCTCAGACAGCAAAGGAGCCTCTCAGACTTGTGCACACGCTGTCCTTCGTTTCACAGGTGGTCTCAGTATCTCAACAGAAGCAGAGGGTAAAAGGCAATTCATGCAGGCCACATTTCGATAAGGCTGCAACTCATCC
Source organism: Coracopsis vasa (assembly GCA_026283785.1). Lineage (NCBI taxonomy): Eukaryota > Metazoa > Chordata > Aves > Psittaciformes > Psittacidae > Coracopsis > Coracopsis vasa. Next base: position 4,514 of record JANHGB010053049.1, read on the forward strand.
TCTTCCATATGCACCTTTCCCCACATTTGGAGAGGGGCTGATCTGAAGCCAGACAGAGTCACCATGTGAGCAAAGTACCAGTCTAGCATCCCAAAGGAACTAAAACCTGCTGCACTTGTTTCTGCTTTCCAGCATAAATCAAGTGAGTGAAACAGCCAACCAGCTAAAGATGCTTTGAAAGGGCAGCTTGGTATTTGCCATGCCACCTTGGACATGAGCACCCAGAGAAGGTTTATGGCTGCAGCATCCATTTAAGCTTTCAGCAGAGACCATCTCTCATCCCAAGCCATTTGCCCGCAAGTCACAGCTGTGCTCAGACATCTGCTACTCTGCTGTCCACGTACAGATCCCTCAAGTGAGCCAATCTCTGTTGGAGTGGTAGACAGACTGCAAAAATCATTTCCACCTCCCCATCAGGTAAGCCAAGCTCTCTTCTACACCATCCATGCTCTTAATCATCACCTCTTCTCCTCTTTGCCCATATCTTCAAGTGCTTAAAAGACAGAGTGATTGCTCTTTATTAACCTATTCTGATTGATTCCTCTAAGCTCTGCACAGAGCCCCGGTGCTCCAGGCATGCAGTGGAAGCTCCTTCAGCTCTCACACCATCCTAACCACACAGAAATACCCTAACATCAACTGCATGAAGTATTTACAGACAAAGACACAGGATATAATCACGCAGGCTAGCAGTGCATCCCTATCTCTGTGGTACCATCTCGACCCCACACACTCAGCTGCCTGCTCACAAGCCCAACACCGCTTCCCAACCAATGGCACACAGCACCCAGTTAAACCTAGACAAACCTTCCCAGTGATTGGGATGGGTAACCTACAGCAATCTACCCTCCAGTCCACAATATAAATGTGAAACTGATTTTTTTCCCCTCAAGCATATATTTAGGCATTATATATTTTAATGGCAAAAAGATGTTTTATTCCACAGAGGGGTGTGCGTATTTGATCCCTGCGCTTCAAACAGATCCAGGAATGGAATTTCTTACATTTATAAAATTAAGAACAGATGCTTTGGACTGTTTAAACCAGCAGAGAAAATAATAAGAGGCACGCTCCAAGGAAGGTGACATCTAAAAAACGCTGAATGTTGCAAGGAAATGAAAATGCAGTAATGACCATGAGCCTCTGGGGACACACAGGTCCACGCCACAAATCCCTCAGGAAAGACAGCCCCCAGCTCGGGCACACAGACATCTCTTCTACATGAGCTAGAGAGAGAAAAGTAATAGATAACACCAGCTGAAGATAGAGCACATCTGTCTTCTAGTATGAGAGAGAGGCAGTTCACCTTACAATATAAATCTCAGTGCATGCAAACAGAAATCCCTTCCCTTAACTAAGTTTACTTCAAACTATTAAAGCCAATGAACACATAGAGGTCGAGTTACATTTGTCTGCTGCTTCCACCCATTTTCTTTTCTACAGGTCCCTTGCCTTGGACAGTCAGGGTTCCTGAGAAGCTGTAAATGCCACATGAGGCTGTTTATTTGTTCAGTACTGGTATGTTCCACTTCAAGAGTGATGGAAACTTCGCCTACTCGATTTGGTGCCCTGTTTGTTATCACAAGGTTTATATTTGGGGCCAAACCCAAGTCAGCATCCTTTTGGAAATGAACCAGTTCAGAATGAATGTCTGTATCTCTCTTTCCCACACTGACTTACAGGATACCTCACTCATAAGGAATGGCATCACATTTCCATAGGGAAAGGTACTATCTGGAGTGTCAGAAGTGGTTTCAGCTCTCTTGAGCTCCATGCAGCATGGTGTGATGTTAGTGGTACTGTCAACCCCATTCTACAGAGCATTATGCTGGGGTGTGGAGTATGTTAAGCAACTTTTGCCTCTGGACACAGAAGTGCAATGCAACACGGACTGGGATTCAGAGCCTGTGCTCAGATCCTGCCTCACTCTTCTTGTGCACAGAAGAGCCCGTGCTGTACTTGCAGATCACACATCTGCATTGCAAAGCGAGGAGCCGCGTGCAGGAATGCCTGTATGTACAAGCATACGTGTATGGGGTAAGCAGATCTCAGGGAAATTCAGCACACAATGTTCTGTCTGCAAGTCAAAAGCCATCTCCAATTGCTAAAACTTAAATAAAAACACAAGTTGCTACAATTCATAAGGAGCTTAATATTTATTACCATGTATCTCAAGCATGCAGCTATGCAGAAAGACTCCCTTACTGTCTCCAGTGATTATTCAAGGGACAAGGAAAAGAAAGAATAGCCTTTGATAGCAACAAAAAAAAAGAAAAGGCAAGTGTGGAGAAAACAATGTATTAAATCCTTTTCACAGCCAAGAGGCCAACGAAAATGCTATATATTTATAAAGGAAATGAAAACCTGTCAGGAACAAAATGAACTGAACAACAGAGCTTGGGCTGAATAAAGAAAAGCAAGAACTAAAGAACCCAAATCGCTACTGGGGTGGAAAACACAGCATACTGTGCACCCCTGGCTCTGAATGGATGTACAACCCATTTGGGTTCAAGACAGACAGACAGGAATCCCCAACCATTCTCTTCTGATCATCTGCAGACAGGGAACCAAACACCAAGTGAGCTCAGCAAATACACCGTTCACACATAAACAATACAGAACCAGCTGGAGCATCTTCTGTGCATTCCCAGTGTAGGGACACATGGAACAGGAACCCCTGTGGCTTCTTGGGCAGTTTGGACACTGCAGTCTCCTTAAAGTTGGAAGAATACCTGAAAAACCACTGGGGAGCTTAACTACTCATGAAAACTCAAACAAAACACAACTATTATAAACGCAAGTACTGCCATCTTGATAGAAACAAGGCTTTTTAGTGTGCAGATGACTTGGATTCAAGATGTGATATTAAATAATTTAGCTTTATGTTTCTAATTGCAGGAAGTTTGTGTGATTTCAAAAATAAACAGCATAAGTATTTCATAATTCAGATACTTAATTACTATTACCATATTGATTGCAGGAAATAGGATTTAACCACACATTATAGTTTATCAGAGGATAATGTCAACAATCTTGAAGTGATGGCTACCTATGAATTAGCTGGCTGTACTACACTGAAAACACAAACCTGGGTCATCAGAAAGGAGAAGTGCCAATAAATTGGTATGCTCATCATCCAGCTTGGACTCCCCATTAAATACGGGACACAGCACAAACTGTGCAAACATCAAAGTTAGGCTTAAGAGAAGACAAGAGAGCTGGAAGGTCTTTATACCTCAAAACTTGCCATGCTTATATGGCTCATTAAGTGCAGTCACTCAAACCGGTACAAATAACGAGTACTACAAAGAACAATGCTCCTTCTCTCCCTGTTTCCTACAGAAAGGTTTGGTGACCAACACGAGCTATCTGCTTGAATATGCTTCCCAAAGGAAGCCTGAGTGTGGCACAACCACCTCCTCCTCCTGGTGAACATGCTCCTGGATACTGCTGCCAGGGGACACCATACATCACAGAAGGCAGAACTATATCCAGCATTAAATACCAAACTCACCCAGGGCTCTGCCTTTGCTTCATTTTCCAGAACCCTCATGCAAAGGATGGACATGGGACATGCCCATGGCAGGTTTCACAAGACACCATGAGGCATTTCCTACCTAATGAAGCTTCCCAGAGCATCTGGTTTCAGGCTCTGCACAACACCACTCATCTACAGCCAGGAAGTCTACACTATGCTAAATTCACATGAGCACAGCCTGGATTACAGCAGCCTGGAATTCATTTCAGCTCTCTCGACACAGACATACTTTAATTTCAGATGGGATCAGCAGAGGTTAAGGTGCGCATTAGTGAGATGTGGTGGTCTCAAATCTGCAAAGATGCTTTATAAATAACTAAAAACCAGTCAAACAAAAAACAATCAAAACCAAGAACTTGCTCAGATGCACTGGTTTTGCATCTTCCTCACAGCTCCCCTTGCTTATTCCTCACAACAGACTGCAGTTACTTCTGCCATATATCAACAAAAGGGAAAGAGCACAACAGGAAAACAGCACAGGCCTTTCCATCATACATGAGAGGCAGGTTGAAAACCCCCACAGAGACACTTCAACACCTCTTGCTGTAGAAAAGACAATGCTCAGATACTCCTGCTATTTGCTTTTCATCATCTTGAGGATTCAAGAAGTCCTGACTGCACTGAGGGACAGATTCCATATGGGAACGTTGGCAGTTGTGGATGAAGGGAACGTGGCTGTGTTTCATGGCTCTCCAAGGCAGGGATGGCCACTCCAGCCACTTGCCAAAGTGCATCTCCAGAAATCATAGCCGCAGTTTTCATTTCACTCTTCCCCCATTGCCAGGCATAAGGAAATACAAGGAGCATGGAAATACAAAGCTCCATTATTCAGAGTGAAGGCATAAAAACGCTTGCATTTACCATGCTATGAGTTTAAAGCCGCGGCAGCACCCTGTAGATAAGCGAGTCGCCTCGGGGCAGCTCTGTGAGCTGGTCAACATTTTGTAACAGACATTTCTCAATGCCTTTTAGCCTTGAGAGCAGAGTAAATCCCTTCAACCCTAACTAGCATCCAAATTAGGAACTGAAGGAATCCCAATGGACGTCCCCAGAGAAATCAGCTCTGGCAGAAGGAATTAGCACTCTCTTCCTCCTCTTCAGACAGTCAAGCAACACTTGCTTGCACTCACAGCTAATACAGTGCTTGAGCCCAACACGTGTTGCTCCTCAAGGAGACAGCCCTGGACAACACCGTAAGTCCACCTGTGTCATGGTTACTGCAGCACTTCCCATTGATTTATCCAGCATCTCCCATGCTGGCTTCACATATGGCTTCAACCGTTACAGACGTACCAGTACATTCACTGCTCACCCTGCCAGAACTCAGCACTTATCTCACCTACATGTTTTAGCTTTAGTTCTTTGTGTGACAAGGGAGTGCAGGGATAAGACAACAGGGAATGGCTTTAAACTGACAAAGGGGAGATACAGATAAGTGAGGATTTTTTTCCTAACATCTATGAGGGTGCTGAGGCGCTGGCACAGGGTGCCCAGAGAAGCTGTGACTGCCCCATCCCTGGCAGTGTTCAAGGTCAGGTTGGACGAGGCTTAGAATAACCTGCCCTAGTGGAAAGTGTCCCTGCCCCTGGCAGGGGGTTGGAAAGGATTTTTCACCTTCAATGCAGAGAAGCCCTGCCTGGTTCCCATCATCAGTACTCCTGGTACATCACACCTAGCCTGAGACTGCTCCTAAGCATCTTCCAAAGCCTGAGCAAGGGGGAGCCCTCAGAGAGCAGTGCTCCTCGGCAGCCCTACATGAGGAGGAGCTCCTTCATTGAGGAGGTGGGACTCCTCACGGGATTTGCATCTTTCATCCTCATCTCCCCCAGGGAGAGGACACGAAAGCAGAGCTGGGTTCCTGCAGGGTTGCCAAATGTCCACAAATTCCCCATGTGCACCCTGAAAGGTTGATTACAGCAACATTTTCCCATGCAAACACCTAAGAGCTACTTTCTCGGATCGACTTTTACAGATTGATCCAAGGCCCAAAGGCACTAATCTCAGACCTCAGCAAGTGAGAGCTATGGCTTGAATTCCAGCAATGCCCAGCACATACAGCCGCAGGAAAGAACAAACAACTCAGGGCACTGCAGTGGAAAACTCTGGTCATTATCTTCTCATAATTCCATACTACATGATTCAGCTACACAAGATCTTTCATCAAATGTAATGGAAATGAAACCTGCTGTAGTTACAGAGAGTAGCACGTACCACGTATGTTTGTGTGTGTGTGTGTGTGTGTGTGTGTGTGTGTGCATGCACCCTCCGTATGTTTTTTTAGGAAGCCTACAGGAATCAAAATCCATCTTCATTTCAGTTAGATAACCATCACAGACTCTCTTCAAAATCCCTTCATTTTTCATTCCCTTGATGATGCAAGTTTATCCCAATATCCTAAAACTCAAATGATCTGTATTTCAGTTTTAGGACTGACGGATTCTGCCCCAACTTCCTGTAATCTAAGACATAAGGAGCATTTATGATCAACACTGGTAGGATTTCCTTGCTCCCTCTTACCCAGCACAAAGCAGAAAGAGGCTCCACAAGGATATGAAAGCAAGATACTTTACAAGACATTGAGAGCCCAGATAACATTGTTGAACCAGAGGCAACTGCATTTGAATAAAAGTACTTCTAAGAGAATCCAACAGCAGGAGATTTCATGGCTCTGCATAACATTTCCAGCAAAATAAGCTGAGGTTTTGGACCCTGCACAGCCAGAATTTAAGTCTATTTTTTGGCATACTGTGGGACCACAAAAAGACTATTCTTCCCAGTACTGGTTCAAAAGAGCACCAGCAAAAGACATGAGCTACCACCAAGAATCTGTGGAGCTCTCCCATATCAGACAAGGATCCTCTCCCCCTCAAACATCCTACAGAGCGGGGGGCCCTGACACCCACATTGCCCATGCTGTCAGCACACCAACCACTTCAAAAGAGGCCCCTAAGGACTTACATTTAAAGATGAACTCTCAGTCCCACTTAAGTCAGCAACAATCTTGTCATCAATCCAAATGAGGCCAGGAGCTTAGACTGTGACTTGGCTGGTGTTTGAAAGGAGGCCACCACGATGGAGCCAGCTATGCTGTCACTTAACACACACATGGCTTCTGCCTGCAATATCATACCTCAAAGCATTTCCAGTAGAACAGGTAAACCATCAGCATGTGAACACATCTGCACTCTGAAGCCATACCACCCTGTACTGCCATCCTACCAAGTCTAACAGCAGGAGGAGGTCAGGGCTGGTCACAGCGAGCTGCAGATCTTCCAGGCACATCCCATCACCATAAGAGCTGTGCTGATGGCTCCTTGCAGCACTTATCCCGCTGCTCCTGCTAACCTAACACCCAAGAAAGGCACAGCACAACATAAACATAAGGCTCAGATTTCCTGATAAGAAACAGAAAACTACAGTTCGTGACTTCTTGCATTCCCAAAAATCCCACAGTGTGTTTCCTTACTGGAGGCAACTTGACCCCCATGAGGTTCCAGCACAGGTAATCAGCTTTTCTTCTGTCTAAACCCAGCAGCTCCAAGTGCTCCATCCCCACAGCAGTTTGGCACTTTGGAGATTTAACAGCTTTTTACTTTGCAAAAGAGCCACCACAGAGCAACACCATGAGGAGGTCACCCATGCCTGGCACAGCTCCATTTCTCTTGTAGGATTTGTTGCCCATTTTGCAGGAGCATGTCTTAAAATACCAGTCAATAGTAGAAACTAGGTGATTAAATCGGGGCAAAAGCTCATCATTAGCAGTCTACAGCAACCAGACAGCATCCCTGATTAGAGAAGTGGGAATCCCAGACCGGTTTGGGCTGGAAGGGACCTTAAAGCTCATCCATCCAGTTCCAAATCCCTGCCACAGGCAGGGACACCTTCCACTAGAGCAGGTTGCTCAGAGCTTGCAGCTGACCCTGGTAAGAGGGCAACCAGTCCAGCAAAGGTGCCCACACTCCTGGTCCCTGCTCTCTGTAGCTGCTCTGCAGCCACCACTTCTTTGCTCTGCCCATCACTGCAGACATCGCTTCTTCCATGGAGATGTCCATCTCCACCACTTCTATCTCCAATACAGGAGCAGATCCTGGCTTGTAAAGCCCCACGTGTTCCTCCAGCTCTGCCCAAAACTCAGTATTAGCCAAGATGAAGAGAAGCCAGCAGGATGAACCCATTGCTCTGGCCTCACTGCCAACCTCCTTGTAGTACAACCCATGATATCAGCCCAAGCTGAAGCCATCAGTGGGAACAGAGGACCACACTACGTGCTCATCTCTCATCACATCACATCACAGCGACACACACGACCCTCCTGTACCAAACTGCTCAATTCAGAGTGTTTCAACCCAATGGGGGCCACTGACACCCAACTCCTTCCCAAGTCTACTATAAGCAAGCTACTCAGAGAAGCAAAGCACACTCTCCACGGTTAATGTAAAATATTAATGTCTCATTTGTTCAACAATTTTGTGGAAATTAAAACTTTTAGGTTAATCATATACTGAACAATTTTAATTAAAGCAGTTATAAAACAATTAATCCACGAGAGCAGGCTTGGATCCTTGCCAGCCTTATTGGTTTAATACATGTAGGCAAAGCTTATTTCTCCCCCTGTTTGACTTAATGAATGCTAATAAGTGACACAAAATATGCATGCAGAGCTCCTAATATAGTTAGTCCATCTGGTTTCACTTGCATTTTGTATTTGTCATTTTGCTTTGATAGAGAAATTGAAAATGAATTCTCCGTGCTCCACATTAGGAGAACTTTGTACCCTGCTTAATTTCAAGTAATTTTTGCAAACCTTTGGGGGAGGAAAAAAAGACAGCAACTCAGCAGAGCGCATCAGACAGCTATCTTTTTGGTTGTGCCAAGGTTGGAAAAGAGCAAAGGACAGGAATACAAGACTGTATCAAGCAGCACCGCAGCACTGAGGGAAGGAACAACAGTTGCTCAGCCTTTTTTTTTTCCATCAGCATTTCACAATATTTCTTTTTCCTTGAATAGATGGTAATATAAAGGCAGAGGATAAAATATGATTTAAGCGCCTGAGACAAATCCTCTACTACTTCAATTTGTTCTGCATTACAACTTGTTTGATCCATTTGGGGATGTATTTGTTTGTCAAGGCAAGCAGAGCTCGAGTTCTTTGTTGAATACTTAATGTATGCCAAAATTTTTTACCTTTTTAGCATTTCTGTTTGACTTTCATGGCCATGGTACTTCGAATAATGCTCCGAACCACCACTGTCAGGTACAACCACTTTACCTTGCCATTTAAAAGCCACCTGCAAAGGCTCTGCAAAGCTGAACTGATCTGCCTGCAGCTCAAAGTGCCCTAAGAAGAGCCTGCTTTCTTCCAAGGACATGCCAAAAATGAAAAATGGGCTCTTCTCTGGGTAAAATCCATGTAACACAAATTGTGTCTCAATGAGATCATGCATGATGTGACCTATCACCATGGAAAGGGGCCTCTGTGGAGACTCCAGTTCCCAACACACCACCACCACCACCCTCTTTGCAGTCCTTTCAGAAGGTCCTAACTGCCCCTCTGCAGCCCATGAGGGTCCCTCCATCGATACCAGTGGGGTCTGCATCAGCTCTGAACACATCCCCTTCTAAAACCAGCGTGACACAGCAGGAGGAAGAGCTGCACCAGGTTAAACTCCACGCAGTTTCTTTGTTCCCTGCTTAAGGTCACTGCCCATTTCTGCTGCTGAGATGTCCCAAGCAGTGACAACATGGAGCCCACAACAGCTTAAAAACTAGCTCTGCTCCCAGGGCACCGGTGTCCCACATTCAATCACATCAGAACAACCAGGAGGAAGGGAATCGTGTCTGTACGTGTCCTGAAAAGAGCATACAAGGCAGGGAGAGCAGGAGAACACCATCGACCTTGCACTGATCACCACGACCCTCATCATACCCTCACCAGGCAACAAGGGGAAAAACTTAATTGCTCTCAGCACTTCAGAACTGCAATCGTGAGGATAAATCCAGGCACCAACCACTGGCATTATCTGCTTAACCCAGTAATTGGTTTATGAGCCACCCTTAGGCTCACCTTGATCTACAATTTGAGTCACGTTCCTCCTGTCCTGATCAGACGTCTCCTACTGCTTCCCACAGGAAAAGTGCTCTTCCCACTGCAGGCAGGAAATCTGGGTGTATATCTACACAAGGGTGACAGCCTGCACTCCATGCTCATCCTGCACCCAACCTTCCCTGTCCTGCAACGTTTAGTCATGAATGACCCGAAGACAACAAGACTTGGACACGTCCACAGTACAAGATACAACCTTAGCCCAAAAGGAATCAGGAGTGCAGGGAGTTCAAGGAAAAGACAAGGAGACAAATGGGAATAGCTTCAGGCAGATGAATAGCTGCCATAAAACGAACTTGCTTGCTGTTACTGAGGGAATTTGGAAACCTTTGGAAAAAAATTTGGTGCTTGAAATGAAGTCCTCTGACAGGCCAGTATACCTGTGGTACCTGCGGGGGACAGCACCAAGCTGCTCTTAGCAGGGCTCAGAGCCCATAAAAGTGTAAAACTGGTTAAACCTCCCAAAACAGATGAGGAGAGGCTGAACCCCTTTTTGTCTCCACTCCACTGCAGATCCCCACACTTGGAAGATCTCTATGCTGTTTGCTGGCTCAGATCTGAGTCATACTTTATCCCACAGCAGACTGTTCAAGGATGAGATTGCATTTTTCTGCCAGAAGCATCCCAAAATAGCTTACAAATCACGAGCCTGCTGCTAGAGCCCGTGCTCACGCCATTGCAAGAGGCAGAGCTGGGACTCCTGCTTGGGGTGATGCTCAAAGAGGTACCAAAAAAGCCCCAAAAGACGGAAGTATCACACAGCAGCAATGCATAATGTCCTGTCCACATCCTGCACAGCACATGGGGTGAGATGCTGTGTTGCTGATGCAAACACCAGAGCGATGAACTGATTCTGTGCAGAAAGGTGAGATCCAGCACCAAAAATGACATTAAATAGAGCCCGGTTTGACTCTACGGCCCTGGAATTGAGAGCTCGCCAACAAGCTCTTTGTAAGTGCTAAATACCTTCTCTGTGTGTCACTTAGAAAAATACAGATGTGGCTCTTCTGCACTGAGACATTCTGGCAGAGCTGCTTTTAGCTTTTTTCTTTAAGTGTTTAAACATCCTACAAACACTGTTTAGGGAAATCAGCGGGAGGTCAAATAGAAGCCTTGTGTCTCAGTGGATAACAATCCTTCTGTGAAATCATTCCAGCAGGAACCGAGTCGCTCTTACATCTCCCTCCACACCTTTTTCTTTTTATTATTATTTTATTTTAAAGGCATTTTTCTGCAAAGCTCACTTTGAAGTTTAAACCTTCTGCAATAGCACTGCTTGCCAACAAGATAAAATATTTAGTACTGCTATATGCTAAAATCATATCTCTAACAATAGCTTCCACGCTTGACATAGCACAAAAGTTAATTCAGCCAACAAAGCAATACTTGCATTTGGTGTCTCCAGAAGCAGCAATTTATCTTTTTTGTATATATAAATTACATACATTATTGTGCCATTTAAACCTAAAACCTCCTGTTGTTAAATAGAGAAGAGGAAGATCTTTAAATACAGACAAAAAGATCAGAGCTATAGGGACAGCTGTGACAAACACAGGAGCACATCACCAGCCTGGAAATAGAAACGCAAAAATCACGATGCTCCTCAGCAAATCCTCCCTGCTCAAGCCCACGTGCATCCTGCATCTGGTTGGGTTGGTTGGGGTTTTCTGGCAGCATCATTTCACTTCAGCAATAACAGCAACAGCCTCAATTTGCTACTGCTTCAGCGTGTGTGACTCAAGAGAACGTGCAACCCGAAGTTGCAAAGTGCAAGTCCACACCAGACAAAACTCAAACATCTAAGAATCAGAGAATGGTCTGGGTTGGAAGGGAACTTAAAGCTCATCCCCTTCCAACCCACTGCCATTGGCAGGGACACCTCTCACTAGACCAGGTTGCTCAGGGCCCCATCCACCCTTGCTCGGTGCCACCAGCATCCACCCACAAGACCAAAAAGCCGTAAAGGAAACACATCTCCGTAATGGCACTGCTAAGGTGCAGACGTACCCACCTGATGGGGCTAGCAGATGGGGTTTAAGCATAGCCACATGTACGTGTTTAGACCCCTTTGCTATTTTCCAGTTTCCTGTGCTTGGTGCGTCACATTTAAGACCTGTGGCTGTCTCCCTCTGTTGGAGGGTCCCTGAACAGTTGATGGCAAACACACAGCTCCAGGGATTAAGGACTTCAGTGGGAAAACAAAACAACTGCAGGTGAGAACAGGCAATGTTTGCCAGTGACAACAATACACATACAACATGCTGTAGCTGTTGAAAACCCTATCGTGTAACCCCTGCACCCACTGCCTTGGACCAGGTACATAGCAACGTGGTGAGACAGATCCATCCACAGCAAGGGATGAAGAAGCTTCACTTCTGCAAACAGATGTGCTCGCAGAAGAGGCAGGAATGGTGCATGGGCTGGGTAAGAGAAGGGAAAGACATCTCACAATATGACCTTTAGGGATTGCTTTTGAAGAAAACAATGGAAATGTTGCAATGACCACAATGTTTTGTTGGCAAGGTTGTTTCTTCTTGGTTTTGTGTCCATTATAGGTCTTGCCTTCCTTAGTTGCCTCTTAAAAAGAAACCTGAAGAACCAGTAACTACCTCCCCCCAGCCAAAATCACACCATCTGTTCCTGTTTCTGCTCCTGCTTTTACAGGCTGCTCTTCGCCATGCGAAGAGGCATCACATCAGTGCCTCATGTACCACCACATCCTCCCTCCCAGCCTAACTTGATGCATTTTACTCTTTCACATAAAATTAGCAGAAACAGTCCCATAACGTCTGTCTTCTCTCATCTCTTTGCTGGTACCGAGAGCTCACAAACCCCTTTCCAAGCAATTCAATTCCCCTCTCACATATGCTCAGTGCACATGCACTTGATAATGCCATCTCCCAGCAAAAGCACAGGCTCAGGGCTCTCAAACTCCAAAAAGGCAAACTAATTTAAAACAAATGCATAAATGCATTCCCTTTTTACCTCAGCAGAATGCAAACAAGAATACAGCCAGCCTGCAATCAGCTCTCAGTTCATGAGAGCATCTCCAAAGGTCTGTCTCGAAGCAGAACACGGCTCCCTTCACTGTTCCGTGATGCCAGTTTGGATTCAATGTGCCTTCACATCCTTGTGCTCACCCCACCTGTCCCTACCTTATTCTTCTTTCATTCAAATATCGTCTTCAATCTTCCTGCTCATCTCTCAAAGCTTTCCAACCAGTAGCTTTAAACATGTTTCACATCATCCTCAAATGGTCCAAAACCTCTCCTGAGCAGCCTGACACAAGCAGAGCGGTGGAGGTCCTACTGCAAGCTCACACCATATCATGGCTGGGGGCTTTTTACAGTGCAAGGCAAACACTGCCAAATGAGGGTTACCTGCTGCATAAATAACTGCTTTTTATCAGGCTATGATTTTGAAAACAATAATTTGTGTATACACATCCATATATATTTTCTTTTTCTAAGGTACAGAGAGGAATTTCATGTCTCTGATTTTATTTTGCTCTTCTTTGAAATCATGGCCATAATTCACCAAGTGCAAAGTTCAGCTTGGAACAAGCATTTCTAAAACTTCATCCTCTGGTTTTCCATGTAAGGGTACACTACAGGCAAGAACCTTGATCTTTATCTCACACCTCATGCAATTCCAAAGGCAGAAGTAGAAATATTAATTCACTCCCGTGTAAATGAAGGATTTCTCTTCATGACGTTAATATCAATGGCACAGAATCAAGCCCTCCTAATCCAAGTCCAACACCAGGACAGTTTTATCTGCCATAAGCTGGTCTAGGCAAGTATTTAAGTGGAGCCTCCATGTTACTGTTTCCTCCCTGTTTTGTGCAACTGCTGCTATAACAGAAACCTGGGTCTGACTGCTGATGGAGAAACCCAATGGGCAGGGCAAGAAGCAGGATTCTGCCATCACAGGAGGCAGAGAAAGGAGAAAGTTGCCCATTTTACAGGAGATCAGTACAGGAACCTGCACCTGGGAGAGCACCCCAAAACAGCCAGAGAGCACTGCTATCCATGCCAAGATCACCCAATGAGCTGACCAACCTCCTGTATCCCCTACAGGCAAGAGATGCAGCTCTGCCAAAGTGAGCCATGAGAAAGAATCAAGTAACAGTAATAGCAAAGCACTCCACCTGCGGGTGATGATACTTCTTAAGATGGATTAGCAAAATGACTGCTTATTTATTGAAAGTAATGAATGGCCTCGTGCTTTTACTTTGGAAAGGTGTGAGGAGGGAAAGCTGTAGGTTGCTGCAGCAGGTTTCTAAATAAACAGAGAACCTATGGCGATGTCATGTATCACAGCCAGGAATGAAGCAGCCCCGTGACTCTTATGAACATGACTAATAGCAGCTCTTGGAAAGCACACCAGGAATATAAGCAAAGCAGGTAAAAGAGTCAAACAGAGGGGAATGTTGAGAAGGAAAATGAAGGCTTCCTCAGCCTGGCCCAAGGTTGATGCCCCAGAGCAGGATTCTGATGAATTCTAAAACAAAGGGAAGGAAACCCTGTCTCTGAACTAACCTTTGCACCGGGCTCTGTCTGTCTCGTGTCTCTGGATTCTGGCCAAGCCCATGTGAACAAGCATCTGTATTAACACAGAAGCTAAAGCAAAGACTGTCTAAAAGGAAGAGCAGCACTCTCACTCTGGGCTCCAGGATCCATCAGCCAGGCTTCCAGCAGGTCAACAGTAAGCCCTCGGAGCAGATTTCTGATTCTGGGTATTTTACCTATTACCAGACTCTCTGAGCACCTAAATCTTTAATGCATCTTTCCTCACCACCACCTACTGAAGCAGGGAAGGGTTATTCGTTTTACAGCGCAGAAAAAGCAAGGGATCAGATTTCTGGGTCTGAATTCCCCTCCCAACACCACATGCTGTCTTTATTATACTTTGGCTAAAGATCTTCAGAGGTGCTTTGCCATGAGGAGCCTCAGGAGCAAGGACTTAGTTCAGATTCAGCTGTTCTTTACACAACTGCAAAGGACCAAGTCCCCTGCCAGAAGAGAAACTGAAACCAAGTCTCCCAACTGCTCCTGCCTATTAGACATCCTCCTTCACCAGAAAACCATTACATCAATCCCTGATGTAAAACAAGTGGTGAAAAAACTAAAACAAAAAAGGTGGACATGGTCAAAATGACATCATAGAATCAGAGACTGGTTTGGGTTGGAAGGGACCTTAAAGCTCATCCAGTTCCAACCCCCTGCCATGGGCAGGGACACCTTCCACT
>JANHGB010053051.1:0-16049 GCA_026283785.1 Coracopsis vasa
AGTTTAGATTGGATATAAGGAGGAAGTTCTTTACTGTAAGGGTTGTGAGGCACTGGAATGGGTTGCCCAGGGAAGTTGTGAATGCTCCATCCCTAGCAGTGTTCAGGGCCATGTTGGATAGAGCCTTGGGTGACATGGTTTAATGTGAGGTGTCCCTGCCCACGGCAGGGGGGTTGGAACTAGATGATCTTAAGGTCCTTTCCACCCCTAACTGTTCTATGATTCTATAAAAGTAAACTTTACCTGGGCGCGTTTCAATGTTGTCCTAACTGGCATTCCCCTGGCCGTGCCGCAGGTGCCATTTTTCCTTGAGTGCCTGCCAGAATCAAGCAGCAATGATTTCCGGCACATGCCCTACTAAAACCTGTAGCTGTCTGAGAAGTGGGCATCTTCACTGTGGCACTTTACCATGTAATTGCACCTCTGATCAGCTCAGCTTTGCCATGTTAGCAGGCTGCTAATGCCCTGGCTAGGTAAGGAGGGTTTTTTTCCACAGAGTTGCCTCCCGGCAGAGTTGCTGCCCCTGGGGTCTTACTGGGTTGCAGCATTACTGGTGTTAGTGTGAAGCCATGGCAAATACTACTTGTGCCATTGAGCACCTTGTCTCTGCTCAGATACCCACTGCTCTCTTTTTGTGCTGGATACAGTTTGGGCCAGAAAGCCTCACGCTTCTGAAGTCCTAACTGTGTCAGGCCACAGAGGGACAGAGGTTTGCTGCAGGGAGGGGGCTGGCAAATTGATTTCCTGGGGAGATGGGTCCTTTCTTCCTTCCTTTCTTCCTTTTCTTCTTTTCTTCCTGCCTGCCTGCCTTGCTTTGCCTTGCCTTGCCTTGTCTACCTGCCTGCCTTCTTTTCCTTCCTTTCATTCCTTTTTTCCCTTCCTTTTCTTCCTTTTCTTTTTTTTTTTATTTCTTTGCTTTCTCAAACTTGTATCATTTTACTGTTATTATGTGATAATTTTTTTTTCTAATAACTGCTTCCCCAGAGTGGGTGATTTGGTGGAAGTGCTCATTTCTGTCAGTCCTTTAAAGCGTGCTGAAAAAAAATAAAATACCCAAACAAGATGGGAAACATATCCTGGCAGGATTTTTGTCGTATCTGGGTACATGATTCAGTATTTCATAAATGGATAATTATTTCATCTGTTTTTTTCCTTTGTAAGCAATACTGGTGTTTTACTAGTCATTTTTTCTTTTGACATCCAGTTGGGGCCAAGCAATTTGTGTAAATATTACTATTATTGGCACCCCTAGAGAGTTTTCTGATATTGTCAAGAACAAAGCACTGTAAAGGAACACATGGCCAAAGATGACAGAAGATCTGTGCACATGATGTATAATAAATTTGTCAGCAATTAATTTCTTAATCGAAATCACAATAAATAAAGGAATCCCCCTAAGATATGCTACTGGAAATCCTGTAGGTTTTTGAAATTCTTGAACACTCTGTTCTGTGAACAGGATTTTCATTAAGATGCATGTATCTTTGCTCCAGTAATTCAGTCTGAAGAGCAACCTGTTGGTTTTTTACCTCCATTCACACAAGGCCTTGAAATATTTTGGCAGCAATACCAGGAAGACAGTCACTTCAGCAGTGTCTGATTCATTGCACTGCATGTGAGGGGAGAGGTTATGGTAGCTTAATGGCAGTGTTGGATCCAGATGCTCTAGCATCTCCCAGCTTAGGGAGTAAGTAATCCCTGCCACTGACATGGTCCTTCTGATTAAGTGCCTCTTGGTCTTTTTAGGAAATCATTTGCCACCCTGCAGTGTTCTCTGATTCACGAACACTTATGTGCATCTCTATGCAATTTGTCTGTCCTCTACTCAGGTTGCTGTGTACCATAATATGGAAGAGCAGATTTAACCCCACAGTGATCTATTATGACTCAGTATTTCATAGGCAGATGTCAAGACTGCTGCTGCCTCTAGTAACATTAGTAACAAAATACTAAGGAAACACTACCTATTTTTTCACCTTCAGACTGATCTCAATGAGAAAAAAAACCCATATTGTGCCTACTGTGTGATAGAGTAGTCCTCAGCCTCTTTTAGCAAAAAACAGGGTTAAATATTGAAGTAAAGGGACATGCTTTTCATTTTCTATTGTTGAAGTATAACTGGTAACTGTGATGACTGTGTATCTCAGGAGGTGAAAAATGACCAACCAGTGATGAGCAAACACTGGCAGAAAACGTAAAAGCAGACACATAATTCACAGGCCAGACAGCAAGAGATAAGACACTGCATACGAATAAGATTATGTGGGTGTGAGAGCAAACGAGTGCTGAAGGAGAGGATTTAACTGCTTCACTGAAAGTGCAATTACACAAACAGCTCTTCTGACTGCATTTCATCAGTAGATACTACCCAGTGGCATAAAACAGTTTAAAAAAACCCCAGCAAACTATATGAAAATGGTAGGCTTGCTACCAGCCACAATAAATAACAATCAGTTAAAAATACCAGTATTTAACATCTGCCTTTTAAGCAAGCAGCTCGGATTCAGTTTCTGTTTCTTTCTCAGAATGTGTATTTTGGGCTCAGACTGAGAGAGTTTGTTCTGCTTTCAGCAGACCCTTTGAACAAGACCATGCATTCTGGACAACTACCACACAGAAATTTTAGCTGGCTGAATGTACCTTAAATTAGATAAAAATAGTGCTTCTTCCATTAATTAGTATTTTTTTTTCCATTAATATCCTTTAAAAAAGATCACTGAAAAATAGAGTATTGATATTGCTTGATTTCTGTGAATACCCTATGCTGTAATAGAATATAATCTTCTGCTTAGCCATTTGGTAAAAGACCTTTATGGGCTGCAGATCTGACCTGAAATATATACAGTATTCCAGGTCCTCAGGACTTCATTGGTGGGTGCAGAGAAAACAAGAGACTTCTTTCAGAGTCAGATAAGAAAGAGAATGGGGCCCAAAATGAAGTTGAGTGGAGTTTGTTCCACCAAGAAGAAGCTTCAAAATCTTAAGTTGATGCAAAACATCAGTTGATGGTAAACTTTCCATTTTTTCACCGATCTCCTACTTCATCTTTTCCGGTTGATCTCTGTAGCTGATTCCCAGAACCAGGCTGGAAAGGCTATGGTGTAGCTCAGCTCTCCTAAGAAAATTTTGCATGCAGGGTTAGCAGTCAAAGGCTTAGAGAGCTCCTGTCTGAGGATCCAGACACAGGGAAGGCCCTCTTCCTCTGCTATGGAAATTCAGGCTGTGCTCAGCTGTGGCAGGCTCAAGCTGAGGACCACTCTTTTGTAAAGGAGGCATAAGTGGATTTTCAGAAGTGACACGTTTAGGTTTTGCATGATCCCCTTACTATAATTTTAGATCCAGACAAATGAGAGTTCAGTTTTCACCCCACTCAGTACTTTTGCCATTGCTTTCAGTATTACATGTCCATACTGCCCTATTTGTTTCAGTGAAGGCCCCTATTTCCTTGTTAATGTATTTAACTTCCTAATAGACTTAAAAATATATATTTTTATGGAGTAAGAATACTTGTTTTCCCAACATCAGAAACCTATAAGCATAATACTTTATTCCCATGACCCAAGCATTGTGTGAAAGACAATTTATGAGTAAAATGGATAAACATTTTTCATAGTTCTGATTGCTGAGTTCTGGGCCACTTACACTAGCTTTGTGGAAGTACCTGATTGCACTTTAGATTTGTAACGCCAGTCTGGATTTCCTGCTTATCTGTTTAATTTAACTGCCTTTAATGACCCAGCACATATGGCCCGATGCAGTAATACTGGATTACAAGCCATCTAGTTTTTATACTGGAGAAAGGTTCAATCCCCGTGACTGTTCCACCCAGACATTATAAAACTTGGCTGGAGTTTTCTAACTGTCTTTAAAATGAAATCAGACTCTTTCAGTGAAGGCTTCTTCATGCTCTTGCAAATTTCAGGATGCCCCTATATGGATATTTAGTTCCGCAGATTTCATTTCAGTATTTAAGAAGGGATGTAGTCCAGCGCATACTCAAACATACTTCTATGGAGTTCTTTTTTTAAATTTATTTTTATTATAGTAATACTTTCCAGCTGGCAATACTTATATTGTGTGGCTCTGATTTAACCAAATGACAAACAAACACATTCTTAAGTGACTAGCTCTCCATTCAGAAGTTTCATAGCTTAATTTTCCAAATTATTTATCTGAACTGTTAAATTTTTAGTAGCGTGACTAACATTAGATTTTGCAAACTATTTGTAAAACAGACAAGAGTGGCTGAATAAAATATAATTATAGTATATTAACAAAGAAGTCTCAGTCAGGATCTGGTATTCAGCATTAAACTGCAGTGCAAATAGGGACCTAGTTTGCAGAATGTTTGTATCAGAGAAAAATATACAGGCAAAGGTTATGTCATTATGTCATGCCCCTACACTTCCCAGGTGGCAGGGAAAGCATGATCAGGACACTAGTTTCCAAGGTAGTGTGTTCATTCGGGTGAATTAATTTCAACACATTTTTACAATGCACATATATAGTATGTTTTGTATCTTCAGGTCATACTTCTTTTCTTTGTATTATTGAGTCACTCATCTTTTGGAGGTAGCCAAAATAGTGTAATCCCTCCAATAGTTCTATATCTACTCTTGGCCATGAATTCTGCTTGTAGAAGGGTACATTACTCTCCCTAAAGAGGAAAGGAGCTGGGAAAGCCATTCTTTTAACAGCTAACATCTTACCCAGAAGTATGAAAGCAGAACATCCCTTTTGCTCACTTGCAAAAGTGAGCCTAACTGCAGGCCATCTTGCATGGTTTTAGCCTTTCAGATTTCATTGCCATTCAGTGCTCCTCTTAAATGCCTGCATTTTAAACCAACTCTAACTACAATCCAGGGACCTGTACAATTGCACTTAAATTTAAATGCCATTAACTGACTGAATAATTTATCAGTGTATACAGCAAAGGTTAATTGATGGTAACATTAATTCTGTGGATGATAGAAGTACTTTAGCATTTTCTGATGTTCTGATTAGCTTTTGAAAAGCCTTAAAGTTTCTCCTCCAAGTCAGCCTTATGATCTATAGAAACGTCTCAATTTAATTCTGCATCTCTTAGTTTCAGGAAGGCAGCTCTACCTTTCATATAGAAATTACATATTTTTCCTCATAAGCTGACAGGACCATAAGAAAATACCCCTTCAGGTGCTTTTGTTTATTCTGCTTCATTAGCTAATAGCTATGCATTAGCCTAAACTAGAAAGATACACAAACAATCCCTGCAACCACCAAGAACATTGGTGTGATTTAAGCCTTCACTGCAAAACCTGAGAGGAACTCTGATGCACCAAGGCTAGCATAGAAGTGAAGAACATCTAACATGATGCTTTTTGCTTCAGAAATTACACAAAATAAGTACATCCATATTTGCATGAATCTTTAAGGAAATTATGCCATTTGGGCTTAACAAAGTGTTCTCTTGCAAGCTGAGAGGATGGAAGTAACTTACCATGTGCCTAACCCAAAAATTACAGGTTGCATCTCTGTAGCATTTCTCTCCCCAGGAAAGACAGCCTGTCTGCATCTGGTATAATGAATGTGAGTAATGCCATCATATGTTTACACATTTTACAGTGTGTTACATGTATGATTAGCTCTGCTTTGCAGAAGGAGGACTCAAAGTGGAGAAAAATGAAGTAATTTGATCAATGCTTTGTGGGAAGTCAGTAACAAAAGACAGACTGAAAAGCTTTGGAGTCTGTTGTGTTTCTCCGATTGCTACTGCTACAGACTAGAATAGGTAGTTATAAGCACCCACTTGTTCTGAATTACTTATAAAAGTTCATTCTGTGATGCCATTTCTTAATACAGTTACAATGCTCAGATCTTACTGAGACTTTAAACAATCCTTAAAGTTTTATTAAGCATAATGGTTTCAGCACTTTCGCTTTAATGGCTCCTGTTAGCCACCAAAGCCTATAGAGAGAGAAGGCGAGTTTATGTGAAGCAGTATCTCTTATTGAAAAAGCTCACCGAGCAGGAGAGGAAGACATGGATGAACTTTCGGGGGCTGAGGAACTCAGAAATAACCAGTGCTAGAACTCTAACTGGGTGTGAAAATTTGACATAGAGTAGCACAAACTCTATTTCTTTTCAGCAGAGTGAAACCACTGTAAAAGTATTTAATCTTTGAGACTGCTTTTCCTTATAAAGCATGTTAGCTGCTGGAGATGCTGGATGAATACCTAAAAAGCAATAAAGGCACCTATACATAATAGATTATGTAACATTCATAAATAATTATCAGACAATAATAATAAAACTCCTATCCTAATTTATTCTGATCCACTGGATTAATTTTAATATTGTACATCCTGAAATATTTGTCAATATTTTCAATTAATTTTTTGTAATCTGTCCAATTTCACTTATGTTTTAAAGATGGGTCTTAATAAAATACTCTTAATATTTTGCTTTTGCTTTATATTTTTATGAAAAATAGATTGTCTTGTAAGAGTTGTACTTCATGTTGAGCTGGAAAAGAAATTGGGGGAAAACTGAAGTAGTTCATGTGTTCGAACTACTAGGGTGAGGGACATTTATGGCTTCATTTTCGAATGCTTGCATAGGTAAGGCAAGAAAATAAGTATATTGCTGAGTAGATTTAACCTGGTGTGGTTACACATAAGTAACTGCAGATGCACATAAGAAGTGTACTTGTGTGTGGAATTGGTTCTACATTTAAATTTCTCTTTCTATATACGGAATATCCAGGCAGTCTGTGAGCAAGCATGTTTTGCATCTGTAGGACTGCTTGAAAATCCAGGACAGAATAAGTAACTGAAGTCCACATTGATGCCAGAATATCAAGTGATGCTCTGTTCCCGGTCCTCAGTTTTCCTTCCAGAACACTTACTTCAATCCACCCCAAATAATTAAACACTCCTTGGAAAGGATTATCAGCACTGTAATTGTAATTCTATCATGAAATTATAGTCTACAGATTAGGAAACCTAAACATTCTTTAAAATTAAGAGGAAATTTGATATGGTGGAATAAATAACAGTTATTAAACTAATTACAAACTGGAATATGTTTTTGACAGTTTGAAAATTACAAGTAAAATACAATTAATGATTGGAATAGTAACAATTAAATTTTACTCGCTATGCCAAACATAATTTCCTATCTTGTAAACCAAGACAATCCTCATAAACAGACCAACTGCTAGACTTGATGTGATTAATCAGTTTTTATTAATGCGCTGTTCCTGGGTGACCAGTTTTATGCAGTGAAAGTAGAAAAATCTGGAGAATCATAAATGAAAAGGCTTCATCTTGTATGAATGAAGAGTGATTTTTTTTCCCTTCCCCAAGTAGGGTAAAATAACCTTATGGAAGTCACTGTAGAGGAGCTGTTTTGTAGTCAGCTCCTGACATATTCCTGGGGCCAATGTCGTGATCTCTAATACTCCATCTGTAAAGCCTCTGATGCTGCTTCTTCAGCTGTGCACCTTTTTAGCAGGGACCTCCAACCTGCCTCTGCACCCCATTAGCAAGGCTGGTGTACCTCAGTGCATAGATTGGTCCTCCTGTGATCCACAGCTGTCCTTTGTGCTCTGACCTCACAAACAAAACTTGTTCTTCATAGAATGAATTCAAAGAGAAAAAATGTTCAAGGTTTATTTTGTTTGTTTGTTTGTTGTGCGTTCTGTTTTCATTTGTTTGTCTGTTTGTGGGGTTTTTTAGTGTTTTTTATTTGTTTGGTTTTGCTGGGTTTTTTTGGCTTTTTTCGTTGGGATTTTTTTTTTTTTTTTTTTTTTTTACTTGAACCAAATAATCCCAACTGTGGACTCTGGTCAAAGTGAAATTACAGAAAGGAACATGTAGAATGAATGCCTTTGCGTATCCATTATGGCAATGGAGTCACAGAATCATTCGAGTTGGAAAAGACCCTTGAGATCAAGTCCAACCATTAACCTAACACTGCCAAGTCTGCCACTGAGCCATATCCCTAAGCCACATCTACCTTTTAAGTACCTCCAGGGGTAATAATATCATTGCATAGCCAATTGAAACATCACCTGAAAACTTGTCTTATGAAGTATTAACTCTACATATATTTATGAAAAGTGAGATGGCAACAATTAGTCTCATATAAAAGTATAAATCACCAACACGGAAGTAGTACTGGTGAATGTTTTGTTGATATGAAACTTACTTTCAGGCAGTAAATTATGGTACTTAAAAGCACTTCCAAAATATTGAAGTAATCTATACATTTTTCCTTTGGAGAAAAAATTAGTTATTTTTTTGACTGGCTAATCATTATATATGTAATATATATAAATAATATGGGGTTTTATTATGATGATTAAATTGATTTTTACACTCAAGTCTTCTGCAGCATTTCTGAAAAGTCGTATTTATTTCTAAGTGTGTTTTTGATAAAGTAGTGGGTTTTTTTCTCTACTGTTGGATTATTGCCAGGTTTTAAGAGGAACTGCATCACCAGCGCTTACCATGCTGAAGCCTTGAAGGATAAAGTACCATATTATGGGACACAGAAAATTATGGTCTTACCAGACCAGGTACAAGTGATGTTTTCCACATACTGCAAAAATGCTTTTCAACAAAACTCATTGTCATTGAACTAGCAAGTGGCCCTAGTTTTTCTGACAACTCTCCTTCTAGAATGCCATTACAAATTTAAGATATTGTAGTGCAGGTATTTAACCTAAAAGCAACAAAGTTGCAAGAAAAAAACCTGCAAGCCCACCAGACAAAAGAGCCCATAAAGGCTGATGCCTTTCAGTATCAAGGAAAGCTGAATTTAGTATGACTCCTTAACTAATAACTCCAGTCATCATGGAGTATTTTTAATCATGCTGTTTCACTGTTTCTGTTCTCAAACCCTGATCCTAATTAGTCACCATGTATGAACTCCAGTCCAAGCTATCTTCACCAAAATGCATTTAATAGATAATTTTAATAATGCAATTTAGAAATGCATTTAACAGATCATTTTAGCCTGTTAAATATCACTTTAGTAACACACTCCCTATCACAGACTTTCATGTGTGGAAAGCCCAAATAAATTGAGGGGTGAAGGACAAAGCCAGCTAGCAAGGCTAAGGGAGCAGATGATTTGCTTTCTGGTGCCTAAGGGTCTGACTGGACTCTTGTATAACTGATTTTACAGACTGCTGCGATAAATGTGAGACCTGACTACATCAAATGAATCTTCAAGTGTAATCAGAAAGACAAATCTGATATGTATGAAAGCAGGAAGATTTTTCTTCTTTGAAAAAGAGGACTTTGGGGACTCCCTCCTTTGAAGTCTTCTCCATCTTAAAGAATCACTGTTTGTATACATCAGTATTTCTTATATAGTGTCAGCCACTGAAACTGTGTTCCAGTCAAACAGTGAAACCACAAAAGTTTGTGTAATCACCCTGTTTATTCTTGGTTAGCTTCTATACAATGGCATTACTGAGGAAAGAGACAATAATATTCAACATAAGTTAGTTTAACTTAATCTCTCGTGTCAGCTTACAGGACTTGTCAGAAAAAGTGTATTAATGTGGGACTTTCTGTTCCCAGAGTAGTCTTTTTGTCAGGAGAAATGTCTGAAATGTCATTTCAAATGTAGGAGCAAGATACAGTGTACTTCAGTGTTCATAGAATCATAGACTCATAGAATAGAATCAGCTAGGTTGGAAAAGACCTGTAAGATCATCCTACCATTATCCCAGGACTGCCAAGAGCACCACTAAACTGTATCACTGAGGGCCTTATCTGCACGGTTTTTGAGCACTTCCAGGGATGGTGATTCCTCCACTTCCCTGGGAAGCCTGTATCTTTCTTCATACCTTATAGTTGGTCTGAAATAAATTCAGCATATCATTCTTAAAAGAAGCTGAGAAGCTAGTCCTATTAAACCATATTTCTATTGTAAACTATCCCCCTGGTTATATTCAACACCATACTCTTAGTTGAGTTTCGCAGCTCTGACTCTGGAACAGTGATTAACACTTCAATATACTAGCTTGGTAGAGACCTATTTATAGACCTATTTTACAAAATTACTTTCTGCAAGGAAAAGTACATCATCTTTGGAATTAAAAAGACCTGTCACATTCTTTCCTGTTCAACCTCCTAGAAAAGCAAGTTCATTTCTACAGTATACCAACTGTTTGCTCCATAATGGTTTGCATAAAACTCTAGGGCTTTACATCTCTGAGAAAACTGCAGCAGAGCAACACTTTTTCCTCCCACTCTTAAGACATTTTCCTGACTTAAAAATTCTTCCTAATTAGCTGTGCACATTGATATGCTGTCGTACCGTTCTGTCTTCCATCTCTGTTCTTCACAAGGAGCAATAGTCTTTACAAAACTTTTCTCGTTAGCAACTATTTTTAGCTCTTACCAAAGTAAGTGAAAAATGACAGTGAAAGTGTAGACTCCATTTTTTTACCCGCTTTCTTATTTCTTTTTAAGACCAGAACAACTATATTTTCATATTCACAAAAATTTCTGGCACCTTCACTTGACGTCTGAGCTATCATGACCTCAAGTTCTGAAAAACTCACATGTACATCTTCTATTTCTTTTAAATGCAGAAATGCTTGTTTATGCCAAACTCTTCTTTCTTTACATACTGAAACACTGCTGCTTCTGTGGAGTAATTCATCCATCTTTCCCTGATCATTCTCATGTGTTCATAAACGTATATTTGTCCTGAATGCTGTTCTTGATATATGTGTGGGTTCACACACCTTGGCAACAAACAAGAATTTTACTGCCTCTGAAGATTTAGATCAGGTTTTGCAATAATTTTCTGTGATTTTCCTTTTATAGACATATGGAATCACTGTGAACATGGCTCCACAAGTAGTTTTTTTAATCAAATGGGTTGTTGGTTCATCCATTTGCAAATGTAGATAGTTAGAAGTATGGAGCCGCTCATGCCAATATAACAAGTAAAATTGTGACAAAGATGTCATATTTTTAAAATCTCAGCACAGTAATTTCTTTTAGACATATCCTTATGTACAAATAAGAAAATGGTCTTAAAATTTTCATTTTAAGAAAATAAAAAATTTGAAGATTTCCAGAGAGACTGTCTCAGCTATAGTCTTTCTGTCACATGCTTTGAAATGCTGACCTGCAGCATTTGGAGAGTAACAATTTCAGAGAAAGAGCACTCACTGAACCTGATTTCCCAGAATGGCCACAGGCAAAAGTCTTTCTTATTTGCACAAATGGGTTTCATGACTGTGTGCACAAATTGTATCCTAATGTGGCCATAAAGCAAAGGTTAGTAGTGGCAATCAGTACAGCACTACAGAAGCATTTGGAGAGCAAATGGATGTGTGCAAAGGATCTGACATTCATACCATATGCACTTAAGGGGAAGTTTTCAGCTTTAAAGGCTGTGACTAAATATTTTAGGGTTTGGAGGACCATGCTTTGGGATCAAGTCTTCTGGTTTGGTTTCATCTGAGAGGGCCTGAGGCTGATCATGCAGAGCCTGCTCCCTATGTGAATCTAACTGGTAAGTGAGGATGATCAGAAGTTTTATCTCAGAACTGCACTCCTGAACTGAACATTAATTCAGGACACCCAGAGCTAGTCAAACATTCAATTGCTGTTTTCAGCAAACTTGTCATTCATACTCAATTCAGGAACATAATTATTCAGAAAAGCAAAATATTCCAATGTTTATATGCTTTTCTTTGCCATATATAATATCTGATGGCTTGGGTGGGGTTTGAGTGTGTTATTTGGTTGGTTGATTGATTTTGGTATGGTTTTGGATTTGTTGTTGGTTTTGGTTTTGGTTTCTTTCTTTTAGTTTTTGTGGTTTGTTTTTTTTTTTTGTGTGTGTGTGTGTGCATTTTTTTGTTGGTGGGGTTTTTGTTTTTTTTTTTGGGTAATTAAATATTCGCTAACATCTTGTCTTTTCTAGAAGAGGGAAGTGTCCTGAGGTACTTACAGCACCATTGTGATCAGGCCTCTCTCAGCCAAGATTCTGGATGAGTGCTTTGAAAAAAAACTTCCTTTCCTAAAACAATAGATATATTCCTGAGCAAAATTGTGCAATCCATCATTTCTGCATAAGTTTATAGATTGAAAGCAAGGTTAGAGAGGGGGAACAAACAGAAGAGGAGGATTCTAAATAGGCAATAAACACTATTAAATCTCTTTGATTCTCACAGTTTGAAATTTGCAAAGTGTAAGATGTATCGTTTAGTCACATATGCACTGTCAAAGTGCTCTCAGGGAGCATCAGTCTGGCGCTGAAAGTTACCTTAGTGATTCTGCTCTGAGATAGGAAAAAAGGCTGAAACAGATAGGAAACTAAGGGCGTTGCCAAATTGTCACGAACCCTAAAGGACTTTTTTTCTGACAGTTTTTAAAGAACTCCGAACTGAAGTATTGCATTTTGAAATAAAAAGGAGAGGAAAGCAAGGGAGAAAAAGATACTCATAGATATTTTTCTTTGTATGTTTTCGAATAGATTATGTAGTGTAAATTAAGCTCATATTTTCACGTATGGTTTAGATAAACTAGGAAAGTCCTAGCTTCTGCCTGTATCTTCCTCCATTCGGCTGAATGAAAAGAAAATAATTTTCATAGCACAGTGCTTGAATTTGGGAAAAAGAAAATAAAGCATGCTACACTTTTCCTCAAATTTAATGAAGTGCCAATCAGCAAAGCATTCAAGCTTTGTCCTACTGAGTATGTGCTTCAGTCTTATCCTAAATCAAGGCAAATAAATTGTGTTCAGAAGTGCTGTGTATCTTTGCATGTGTTTTTTTTTATGATAATAGACCTCTCCAATGACACTGTATCTTTTCTATTGTAGCACAAAATTATGTGGGAGGTTCATAATATTGTAATTTAATTTTAATATTAAAAGCATAAAACATTTTAAATGCCCTAGTGTTTTTTTAGAAACAGACAACTATCGTCTGTTGCATATGGAGTTGTTATTATTCTTACTTATCTTAAGAAATTTTAAGAAGCACAAGAAAAATCCAGCCAAAAAAGTCAAAAAAAAAAAAGTCTTGCTGAAGACATAATGAATTTGGGATCATGCATTAACTATTGTTTTAAGTAAGTCGTCACTTTTGCAAGAGCAGACAGTGTTCAAGGGAATCATTGAGTTTCTCAGTTTTCTGTGGTTAGTCCCCACAGAAATAAAAGTTCTCCCATGATTATCTGAGTATAAAATTAAAAGTTAGTTTTATGGACATATGTATCTACATATGTATCATATGTATCATATGTATCATATGTAATACATATGTATCATATGTATTCTGAATGGCAGATAAAATTTGAACTTCAAAGTCTACCGTGATTTGGCAACTAGACAAAGAATCTGTGTTTATTAAAGGAAATGTAACAAAATCTGTAAAACCTCACTACCTTAGTAATTGTCTTCTGGGATACAACCTATCAGGAATTAATAGGTTAAGAAATAAAGAGTATATTCTGCCTTTCCTGTGACCTGTCTTCTCTGAACTACTTTTCTGTCAGTTCTGTGTAATCTGTATTTTCTATCTATTTTGCTAGTATTTAGTCGAATTATAACACTTCTACTGAGCCCTTCAAACACCAAGAAGTGATGTGTGGGGAGTGAAGGCGATAAGATTTGCATGAAAAAGAGTTTGGGAATGAGCTCTGAAGCCTTGGTGCTTGACAAGCCCTGTAGCGATAAGTTGGAGTATTAAAGAACAGGAAAGGTCGGAAAACAAGCCTTGGGGGGATGGGCCAGGATGTAGTTGTGGCCGGAGTCTCAGTTGACGATGTGGGGATTGTGAGAGGGTCTGCAGCACTGTGATTGGACTATTTACCTGGAGAGTTTTACAGGGATGAGATTGAACGTGGCATGTTTGTGCAGGTTGGGAAAGTACCGAACAGGGGGATAAAAAGGGCTTGGTTGTAAAAGGTTGGATTTGAGTCTTCTCATCAGCTTGAGTTCATATCATGAAGCACCACAGTGATGCCTCATGCCCTGAAAAAAATTAAGATTATAGAAGATTGATAGAATTGTTCCTGGGGCTAGATCTACAGAGGATATGGGGCACTGAGATTTCACTTAAACTCCCTTCTAGGACTATGCAATCCTTGATAGCCTACAATACAGTTTGACTCTAAGGTACTTTTAGATCTTGATTCAGCTCTGTCATGCCTTGAACATAGACTCACTGTGTCTCTCTCAAACTTTCAACAGTAAATTGTATAGCAAACAGATATACATAAATCCAAACTGACTCTACTGTCTCATCTCTCCAAAATGACAGAGGATAGAAGTTGGATTGTTGATGATATTTTTCACAAAGTAAATTATGTCTAGAAGAATGTTTTCTGGAACTCTGCTCATCTTTGTCATTCATCATTCACATTAAGAATGTAATAAAGAATTCAGATTTCTTCGTGTATGTTCTGCAGTTCTTGAGATGCTGACTTTAGATCTACAATTCTCTTACTGTTCAGTAAGATCAGAATCAGGACTTTTTTTTTTTTTTTTTTCAGAAACCAATAAACTGCTGTTGTACTTTACACAAAGACCCTAGTGTATATATACTGCGCTATTGTCTTTCTTTTGCCAGGCCTGTCTAAATCATGAAGGCTTCTTGCTTTCAGGTTCAGCTACCATCAGGAATAAAGTTAGTTTCTGTGACAACTTTTATCATAATTGTTACAAATGTTAGGAGAGAAGACACATCTTGCTCTAATGTAGGCAATCATCTTTGCTAGGTTGTGACTTGTAAATAAACTACAATTTTGAGTGCAACACTAATCACTGAAAATGTGTGGAGGAAACGTTGAACACATCCTTACGGAGAAATGTGATGTAGGTCAGAAACTGCCAAGGGTTATTACTGTTTTGGGCTATTCTGATGTTCAGGATAGGAAAAGGAATTGAATTTAGACTCTGGGGCTACATCTTTATCAGTACACTCAGCGTGGCCTGTGCTTGAGCTTATGCACTACCCAGAATAGTTTATTCTTTTAAATTGTTAACATTCTCCAAGAAACAGTTTTAGTCCATATCTGATGAAAAAGCTCTCTGCCTAGGCATGGAAATAATAGCACAGGGCATGAGAAGTAAGCCATGGGGTTGCTTGCACTTCATTTCATTTACTGGTGTAGCTGTAGTCCCAGACTTTACATTCAGCCCTCTGAGTATTGCCTGCTACTGAGGAGAAGTCAGATATGATGAGGGCTTGACAGATATGATTGCTTTTAATCACAGATTTGATTGGGAAGGAGCTATAAGAGGCAAGATATCAAGGTTCATAAATAGCAATTTGTAAAGTCCATTAATTGCTGGTAGTTGCACTAAGGAAATATATAGCAGAGCTCTCCCGGGAAAAGGAAAAGCCTTCAGTTTTGAACATGAGACCAGAGGGCAAGTATATTGATCTTTTTTTCGTAATTGTACAATACTATTCGGTAAGCACCTCTGCTAGCTCCACGAGGATAGATCTTGACTACCTTTTTGTTCAGATGAAATGATTTGATCACATTTTCCAGTAGGTTTGTGCATATGGAGTTGCTTTCTTTGTGGAAAAGACAAAAAGGAAGATTGTTCATTTCATCTTACAAGTTTGCGGATTAGTTTGATCTTGTTACATGTGCTGTAGTCAGTAACATACAAATCACTAACATACCAGCTCTAACAACATGCTTTGGATTCTCCTAATTTTTTTATAATTAGCAATGTGTGTGTACTTCTTTTGTCAATAACCAGAAGAGACATGACTTATTTTTGCTGTTTAAGTTCTCTAACAGTAGTAATATTGAACACGTTCAAAGAATATTCACGGTGCATATAGGTTTCATCAAAATATTTCTAAAAATTTCATAGCAGAACTGTCTTTCATTTGTTTTTGATCATGTTGAAGAACATGATGTTCCCTTTCGAACTGAAAAACCTTGAATAGTACTAGCTATAATAGGCACTGGAACAGATTGCCTAAAGAAGTGGTAAATGCTCCATCCCTACCAGTGTTCAACGCCAGGTTGGACAGAGCCTTGGGTGACATGGTCTAGTGTGAAGCGTCC
>JANHGB010053052.1:0-34405 GCA_026283785.1 Coracopsis vasa
CCAAGTCCTTCTCTGCAGGGCTGCTCTGAATCTCTTCTCTGCCCAACCTGTAGCTGTGCCTGGGATTGCTCCGACCCGGGTGCAGGACCTTGCACTTGTCATGGTTAAACTTCATAAGGTTGGCATCAGCCCACCTTACAAGTGACATGTGATCCCTTGCCTCTGCATACTCAGTGCTTATGCCCTGTTGTCCCCTGGTCTTACACAGTTAGGTTTTATGATCCTGAACTTTACTTTCTCCCTTTTGGAGAGGAAGCTGAAGCTGAGGTTACCACATTATTCTCTGAGTTTTCAGAAAATAGAACTGATGGTAGTGGAGAGTATTGAGTAAAGGGACCCCATCCTGCTGATTTTGCCACTAGTTTGTCCATGTTTACAGCAGCCTGATCCTTGTTTTCCTTTTTGGCACTTTTCTCAGACAAGTTCTAGTATGAGCTGTATTGGTGTGCAGCACTCAGCAGGGATCTGGGTGAAAAGTTTAAGCTGAAGACTGATACTGGTGTTGTACAGAGAAGAGGGTGGGAGCTCCTAGGGTTATAAAATGGAACATTTGCACTTCATGTTTCTTTGTGCATCCCACTGCTCTTGGTGCATGTGAGCTTTGATCCAGTTCTCAGTTCCACTGTTTTGTTCATTCTCACCTAGATCACCCTTCTCTTTCAGTGCTCTGTGTTTTTATTAGAAATGCCTACAAAAATAAACAAAGCTCTTTTAGTTTCTCATCTTATCACATACTTGCTTTCCAAGAAGGATATCACTTCTTTTTCTTCCCTCATTCTTTCCTTGAAGAATTATTTGGTGTTTCTGTTCAAAAACAACTGTGCATATATAGGGGCTTTATTTAATACTTCTGCCCTAGTCAAAGCCTCTTGTTCAAGCCAAAAACTGCCAGAGAAGTTTAAAAATAAAAAGAAAGCAAGCCTTTAGGATCATGGCAAGAGTGTGTTTTTCCTATTGATTCTTTCCACTCATAGAAATGGCTAAACCATTTTTACCTAGAAATAAACAAACAAAACTATTTTTATTGGGAAACAGAGACCAAACCTGGAAAATATCAGCTCCAGGGTGAAGGTTTGATTTAGTTACATGTAACTGCAAAACCATTTCAGAACTCAGAACAGAAGCACCTGGAGACCTTCAGCTGTGACTGTTGCCAGCGCTCCAGCTATAATGAAATATTTAGGTGTTGGAGTGGAGTCATTTCCACCATCCTTTCTAGCCCTGCTTGGCAACTGCCTGCACAGACATGCTCCTGGAGAAGACCACCTTTTCTGCGTTTTCTGTTGTAGTTTCCTTTCTTCTTTTCAGAGCTGTCTTATCTCTGGAGAGTCCTTCATAAAACTGCAGAGGGTTTGTGCCTCAGAAGCCCCTGTACCTGGGGAATGCTCTGTAATTCTTTACTAGATGTTTCAAAAGCATGAAGTAGAGTTTGTACTCTTAAGCTCTGCAAATGCAGATACATAAAATGAGACCTAATGTAATGGCATCTTTTTTTCCTTTCTCTTTTGAGCAGAATCATAAGCCTGAGACCCTTCTGCCATCAGTGGGATCTGATCAGTCAAAAGTATCCCAGCAAATTCAGCCTGAACTCAGTTCTCATGAGCTCACTTGCACAGAGGCTGGAGGCCAAACTTCTGATGAATTCAAGTCAGGCTCTGAAGGAGATGGGCAGCTTTTATCTCTCAGCCAGAAGGATGCACAAATCCTGCAGGACCTCGTTGACTTGGCCACGGAAGGACTTACCCTTACTCAGTGGAACCTTGATGCTGGCCACGTACAGGAAGCAGAGCAACCAGGTAAGTTCTGGCAGCTTTGCCAGCCTTGTCCCTGGTCCCTCAGCTACAGAGAGACAGACTTAACACCATACTAAGTTAGGAGAGCCATGGCAGCACCCACAGGATGTTGATGGTGATCCAAGAGGTGATATTGTGGGGGAGATGTTTTTCTGCAGTAAGGCTTAGACACAATCAAGCTGACATTTCTGAAATGATTCCTAAGTCCCATCATTTGAAAGAACTCCTGGACAGCAGATACTAAATTTTATTTTAAAATTCCCTTAAAGATATCAAAATATTTTCTACCAGGATAGAGCTTGGACATGTTCAGCTGGGACAAAATCCTCATCCTTGCTTTTTGGGCACCGTTATGTGCACTGTCTTGTCAGGTCCTGAGGCAATTGTATGAGAGAGATGTCAAGAGGGATGATTTTTTGTTGGTACATCAATTACACAAGCCTGAAGTTTATCTGTACCTATACAGGGTTGAAAAAATACAACACCTAGAATTTCTCTATGGGCAGCTCTCTGATATCCCCGTCACAGTTGCATGTGGCACACAACTGTGCATTTCAAAGTCAATGTTATCTGTTAAAATGGCCTGGCTGTTCAGCAGAATCGTGGAATCACAGAATGGTTTGAGTTGGAAGGGACCTTAAAGCTCATCCAGTTCCAACCTCCTGCCATGAACAGGGACACCTTCCATTAGACCAAGTTGGTCCAAGCCTCATCCAACCTGGCCTTGAACACTTCCATGGATGAGGCAGCCAAAGCTTCTCTGGGTAACCTATGGCAGCACCTCAGTACCCCTCACAGGGAAGAACTTCTTCCTTATATCTAATCTAAACCTCCCCTCTGTCTGTTTAAAGCCTTTTCCCTTTTGTCTTTTTGCTACAGGCCCTTGTAAAAAGTCGCTCTCCTTCTTGTTGGCCCCTTTAGGCACTGGAAGCGGCTCTAAGGTCTCCCTGAATGCACCAGAGCCCATTTCAGAAGACATGAATTCTTTCTGTTGCTCTGCACTTTGTTATGTGCATTCTGTAGAATACCACAGAGCTCAAGCAAACTGATTTCAGCGTCTGCCTCTGAGCACTAGAGCCCACAGCATTTTTCTAGGTTGAGATTTGGATCCAGGATACATTCTGCCTATCTGCTGGGATGAAACTGTGGCATGTCCCATCCTGCTCTGTGTTGTAGTTTTTTCCCAATGGAGGAAAACTGAAATGTGAAAGCTGGAAAACATGTTGTACTCTCCAGTTCCTCCACCTGGATGATTATGGCACACACACAGATCTGCAGTAGGTTGGTGCAGCTCATGGCTGAATGGTACTCAGGTACTCACAGCCTGTCATAGCCTGAACCAAACCCCTCCGGCAAAGGCACAAGGGAAAGGATGAGCCTTCAACTCAGTCAGTCAGGTTATAACAGCTCTGTAGGGAGCTGTTGTGGCAGGGATCCTGTTAGGAGTCCTTACATCACTCTGTTTCACAGAGAAGTTGTATGTGATTTGTGATGTGTATTTTCTTCTTTCAGGAAAAGAAGTTACTTCCAGTGGTATTCCACATAGTGGCTTCGTGCCTCCATCCAAAGAGAAGAGCCTTCTGATGAGCAGCTGTAAAAAAGTAAGGAGAACTCTTTTTTTCCCCCTGCTATTTTGTAATTGTTTATCACTGTAAAAAAGAAGCTGTTGCATTTGTGCAATTCAGAGAAGTATGGAGTATTTCCCACTCGTTCTGTAGAAACAAAGAGGTGCTTAAGGTTCACAGCTACCTAGGAATCATCATGGGCACAGGTGGAATCAGCACACGTGGGTGTTATTTCATTGATGCCCACAAGCAGGCATGTGGGTTTTTCAGTACTTGTCCTGCCTGATGAGAGACGTGATTTAGAATGGCCAAACTATGCATAGTTTATATAAAGAAAACCAGGTTAAAGTGTTATGTTACTGCACTATTTGGGGGTAGGAACTAGGGATGCAGCTGCACAATCTTAAGCAGGACTTTGGTTTAATGCCCAGGCTGTCCAAGAGCATTGGTTGCAGCCCAGGAGAGACAGAGCTTCCCAATGCTTCCTCCAGGCTCACACACCTACTTTGTGTGGTTCTGAATGGAGCTCTTCCTCCTCCGCCACCTTCCTCTCCATGCCCTGCTTTGCAATGGGAGAGAGAATTCTTGCAAGGACTGGCTGACTTGCACTACACTTTGCCATCTGGCCTAAAAGCCTGATAGACCATGTGGAATGCTGTGAGGTTCATGGAAAATGAGCATTTTTTTGCTGCTAATATGAGTTTTTAAAAGGTTTGGTATCGAAAGTACTCAATTGTGGGAACACGTATCAGAGGAACTAGCTTGAAAATCAGCATGTTCTCTGTGGTGACTAAGTGAGGAATACAGGCTACTAAGCCACAGATGATGTTTTTATCAAGCTAGTAGCATTCTGTAGATCACACCTTGCCCCAGATGCACCAGTGGATATGTAATCCCCTATGGATGTCTAATCAGTTTTCTATTGAAGTGCATATAAAACCAAATTAATTAATTTTCTTACCAAGGTCATCTATGTTATCTGGTGCAACTTATCTTTGGTTTGATAACAAATAATCATGCCATGAGAACTGGAGCTTTTGGTGCTGGGTATATTTGCATGCCCTGAGAACACGCTTTCATATTGTGCTTGCAGAATTAAGATACTTTTTGAAGGAGACAGTTCTCTGAGGTGGAAATCAGTATTAAACCTGAGCATCTCAGAGACTCTAGGTATTCCTTGGGGGTATTTAAAAAAAAATACGGGCAGGAAAAAAAAGTCTTGTTTTATAATTTTCTGAGTCTATCAAGCTAGAGGCCTTTAGCAGCAATACAGAAACTGATACTGTTGCTGAAACTCAGTTGCTACCAGTAAAACCAGTATGATCATTTTTTTTTTCAGATTTAGTTTGATTCCATGATAGTTTTCCTGAGCAAGTGAAGCACAGCTGAAGAGTTGAGTTACCAGTGGGAGAGATTTGTGCTTTATGTGAGCACAGAGTGTAATCAAGTAGGGCAAATAGAGCATTGCATTGGTAGCATATCGTCCCACCCATGCTTAAGACCCTTGTCACATCTGTGTAGTCCAGTCTGGCAGGCCACCTCAGTAGAAGAGAGTGTTCTTTTGTGTTTGCTGTCTTCAGACCAGTCTGTTTGCTTTGCACAGAGAATGGTGCAGCCAGGAAGGTTGTAGCCTTATTTAATTTCCCCATTCTTGATTCATAATTTTAGCATCAGCAGGAAAGCCGTTCTGGGCTTGCTGCCTGGAACGTAGCATCAGGAGTCTGTGTTTGCTGGCTTCCTGAGGTACTGTCTTGCAGGTATCGTACCTGCCAAGAATAAGAAACCAAGAAACATCAGATTAGTTTCCAGACTGAGCTTCCTGTCTTCCCCTTGGAGAGCAGTCCACACCACTGCCACAGCATGCAGAGTCTTCTCTAGCCCACCTATGAAGAAGTGTTCTGGTGTGTGCTGCTGTTTTGGTGCTAATTAGTGTTGGCTGCCTGCAAGCACATGCTGGAGTGAGTAGAAAGGCTGGGTTTCCATAGTCCACTGCTAATGTAGAAGCCTGCTAATAAAATAAAGAGCTGTGTTGTACCAGGTGGAACAGCATCTCATGCAGATGTTCACTGGAATAAAACTTACAGTTCCTCAACTCTGCAGTAGGCTTGGAAAGCACAGGGGACAATGATCAGTGTGTTAGTTATAAACTGGTTTCTACTTACAGTCAGACAGACTCTCAGCTGTGAGCTGAAGGTGTTTCACACTTGTCTGAAGCACTGACCACCTCCAGAGCCACAACACTTGCCTAGAGGAATCTGAGTCTTTAGGAGATTGCCTGGGATGGGTTCACACTGGGAGCAGCTCCAGAGCAGAAACAGAGTATTTATCGTTGCTTTCTTTGGCAGCATACCCCAGGCCTGAGCTTTCTAGTCACAGGTAGCATGATCAACCAGCCCTCCCCAAAATCCCAGGAAGAGGTTCTGGAATTATAATAGAAATTACATTTCTTATTTTTTATAATTGAGTGGAATTTTCAAAAAGGGTTTCAGGACCATGCACATAAATTCCTTTGAACTAGACACCTACCATTGGTTTTGTTCTGTGTAGGCCCCTTGTTGCAGAGCTGCTCTTCTCAGCTGTCGTTGACAGACAGTGAATGAGAGAAGAAAGGCTCATTACCCCATGCCTGAGTCATCCCCTTTCTCTTTATTCTAATTATAGCAACTTGAGTTCAAGTCCATCAAAGTGGAAATTACAGTTTCCTAAAAATGTGGTGGAAGGCAGTAGATCAAGAGGCCAACTCTAGGCAGTGGCTAGACCACATCAGGATATGGTGTGGTAAAGATCTGAGGGTGATAATGTGCTGTAATACAAGGCAGAACAAGTACAGTAGAATACAGTATGACTGCCCTTTCTTCATAATTGCCAGACTCTGGAAAAAGTGGAGGAAAACAAAGCCAGAAATGTCTGTTAGTCTTTGCTTGTTTGTTCTGTGGAAGACCTGAAGTTGATAATACTGATGATTATCTCCAGGAGGTGAAGGCAATGTATCCAGACTGGGATCCACAGTACAGCAGTGCTGATAAATTGAGTTATTCCCTTATTTTTCAGGGAAATGTTTGACAGCTGTAACATAACTTCTGTCTGTGTTCCATCTGTGTTCTAGTCCTCCCTCAGGTTGCTGGCTGAAGATTTTGGTGCAATGATCAACAACCCCCACTTAAGCGATGTCCAGTTCCAGGTGGATTGTGGGGAAGTCCTTTATGCCCACATGTTCGTGTTGTACGCGCGATGTCCGCAGGTCATCCAAGTTGTAAGTACTGCTGATGTACTTTCCTCCTCTGCTTCAGGAAAGCCCAGACTGCCCACACCTAAAATCAGTTAATAAGACAGAATCAGCACAGAGCACTGCTGGGCCTAACAGCAAGTGTCTTGGGACCTGCAGTGGTTTTTCAGCTTAGGAAACCAGAATCGTGACCAAGTGGTGGAAAATGTGGTACTTTATCTGAGGACACTATGGGGAGGCAAGGATCCTTCCTTGCATTCTGCCTGTGAGCAATGGAGGAAGCTTCCTAAGTGATTTTTGCCCTGTCTCTTTTCCTGTGAGACAGCAGGAGAGCTAGAGTTTTGACAGTGCATCAACAGTAGGTAAATTCAAAACGGATCAGAGAAAGCTTGCTTGTAGAGAGGTAGATAACACTGGAAATTGTGCTCTGAGAAGTAGTTTGATTCCAAAACTAACTGGAGAACTTTTAAGACCATCTTTTATATGTATAACTAAAAGGAGTAGTTAAACTTCATGGAAGCCAACAGCTGTAGAGTAAGGAAGGAAATGTCCTGTTCTATATGAAGCTCTGCATAACTGGTCATCTTAGCTTTCCTCTGAGGCATAAGATCCTGGTCTCAGGGTAAGACTTTGGCAAATGAAAGGAGTTAAGCTGATAGGAGCAAGAACGTTGATGTTGCTGTTCCTTTACTAGCAGATGGACTTTGCTTTCCTCTTACCTCAGGTTCACAGCCAAGGGTTCTTAGTGGAGGAGGATGGGAACGCACAGACACGCCGTGTGCTGCTGAGTGACGTGACAGCAGAGGCAGTGTCTGCATTCCTGCGGTACCTTTATGCTGCTGATGCTGACATCCCTGCTGGGGTGCTGCACCAGGTGCGCGCTCTGGCTGCCAGGTTTGTGCCATGAGCGTGTTTTGGATTCCCTTGTGCTTTCAGCCACACAGACCCCAAGTTTACAGCTTTCAGTACAGTTTTAGTAGTTTACAAATTCCGTAATCCTCTGCTTACATCTTAAATGAAACTTGCACACAAGAACAACCTAGCCACATCTTTTCCGCAAGTCTCTCTTCAGGGTGTACCTGCGTGAGATATTCTATGTTCAGCATATGCTTAGCAGACTTTTTGCCAAGAGTTTTGTCTCAAGGTGTTTAGTGACAGCCAGTGATGAGCGTATCTTCTTATATGGGATTCCCAAAGCATTGCACTAACAATGAACTTAACTTGAACAACACTTGCAGAGCATATTGGATGCTTAGAACTCCGATGTTCAGTGTCAGCCATGCTCTCAGTCACAATCCTAGGTGTGTGCTAAGTAAAGAGTTTGGAATGGGAGCAGTTGCTGAGATACAGGAGGGGAAATGGTTGGGTCTTGCCAAAATGTATGTGCAGAGCTGCACTGTTACTCCTAAAAGCCGTGAAGCTTGCATGTGACAGACATTATCCAGCCCCAGCCATTCCTTGGGGCTCTCACCAGTGCAAATGGCAGAAGGGGTTTAGTGTAGTCATGTACCTGTTTAGTCTCAAACATAAAAAAGGAAGAGCGAGCCTGATGCTTTCTTGTGAGTGACACTTGGAATTTCAGGAGTATACTGGATCTTGTATATCTTGGGAAAACAGCATCCTCAGGCAATTTCTTTACAAGGCTCACAAGAGTGATCAGGCAGCCAAATGGTGAAGTAATACTGAAGGAGGAAAATAGTAACGTTACTATTATATCCTTGTAGGTTTGGTGTGAGGGAACTGATGGCAAAGTGCGAAAGCAACACTGGAGAGAGTCAGGTGTCTTCTGGAGTGGATTCAGAAGATGATCTTACCTCTGTGACGGATGGCAAAGATTGTGAGGACAGAGCTGAGAACTTCCAAGACCTCTTGAAGTCGATGTGGGTGGGTGAAGATGAGGAAGAAGTAGCTATGCTGAACCCTGAATGCCAGAAGGAAGATGGGGTGGGTGAACAGGAGCTGGAAGAAATCTATGAGTTTGCTGCAACTCAGAGAAAAATGGTTCAAGGTGAAACAGAGGGGAGTGAGGGAACAGACTGCAGCATCTGCAGTGATACTGAGGCAGCCCAGGGTACAAACCAACAAATTAAGGAGGAAGAGGTAGAGAGATCTAAATCTGCTTTAATAAGCAATAGCTTCAAAGATTTGAGGGATGACAATGATGTGGAAAAATCTAAATGTGACTCGTCTGCACAGGAAGAGAAAATGCAGGATATAAATAGGTGCAAGAGGATGAATGATCTACAGACCACTTCTGTGCCTCACCACAGTGAATCTCAAAAATGGGACGTAGCATCCCATGGTGCCACAACTAATGAAGGAGAGACTGTTAAGCGATGTGAAGGTGTGAAGGATAACAAGTCATCTCAGGTCTCACATGACGAGGCAGATCACTGTGAAAAACAGTTAGCAAGTTTCCACAATGATACTAATAGAAATGAAAGTTATGAACACTTGTTTTCTCAGGGAATTCAGGGAAGTTACTGTGAGCTTTCTCCATTGAAAGAAGTTATCAAAGAACCAGGGAAGGCTCCTAGTGAAAAACATGTTGATGATTCATTTCTGTACAGCAGGTCACAAAAAGATCTCTCTCCATGTAGGAACAGTTTTTGTGGGAGTCCTCTTCCCAAACCTTATGTGCCCCTTTTTCCTGCTGTTGGCTCTTCACCTGCATCTCCAAAATCGGAGAGAAGGTTTGCCAGCGAGCATGTGTTGACAGCAAAGGAAAACAAAGAGGAAAAATCATTCCCATCTGATGAAATAAGCTTTCAGAAAGCCAGCGAGCTGGATACTGCATCAAGAAACAAGAACATCATTTCTCCAGCAAAGCTTCCCCACATTGATTTAAACAGGGATACATATGTTCCAGTGTTGTCATCACTGGTCATCAGAACTCAGGATGCTGCAGCTCAGGGGAACAAGGAGGGTGATGTTATTGTTTTATCTTCTGATGATGAAATGGAATTACAAGAAGACAAGAAGTCACCAGAATCAGGCTCTGCTCTAAAGAAAATGGAAATCTCTGGGCAACTGAATTGTTCATATGTAGAACAAGGTCCTGAGATAGCAAAACCTGAACAGAACTCATCAGTCACTGAAACAGAGCAAAGATCACCCCAGGTCTCACGTGGCATTACAGATACGGTGCATATAAGCAATAATGTAAAGATGTCCATCAGATTGTCTCCCAGCAGACAAGTAGATGCTTGTATGGAGAGCAAACAGAGTCCAAACCTGAGCCCTGAAAAAAGGCTCCATCATGAAATGTCTTCAGGTACAGACAGCTCCTGGCTAGTACCAGACACACCAGTTCTGAGCAAAAGCAGAAGCTTCTCAACACAGACTCAGGTCACAGGTATTAATTCTTTAAAAAGTCCAGGATCTAAACTCAGCACAAAGAACTTCACAGCAGGTAACAGTAACCATGAAATGACTGGAAATTCAATAAAAGTTCGTGAAACAACATTGTCAGACAAACATTTGCCTATGGAGAACAGAGTCAGTGAAAGGAGCCCTCCCAGCAGCCCAACTATGGAATCATTTTCTGTGAACTCCCCCCTAGTTTCTCCAGAGGATCCAGTTCTGCTCTCCCCTGGCCACACTGACATAAAAAGCAAATGTGCCAAGATTTCATCTTTATCCAAACCTGTGCCTCTTTGCTATGAGCAGTCACTGGAAGATAAAACAAATACCAGTGTGGTTGAGGTAGAGGATAATGAAAAGGAGATAAGTCTGCTTTCTTTGAGCAGCAGCGTCTTGCTTTGTGATGAGCCCCCGGTCCCCGTTGATGACTGCTGGCATGTTGAGTATGTGTCACCAGTCAGAGGCAACAGCCAGGACTCCAGCCGGGTCAGCCATGCAAAGACCGGCACCACCAGCAGCCCCAGAGCTGGCTCTTGGCATGAGCAGTGGGAGAGCCCAGCCCATGTGCAGAAAATTAAAGGCAGTACCCCCCTTCCAGGAAGTCCTGTTGGCAGAACAACTTTGTTCTGTCTTGAAAAGAGTCCTATTGAGGCATGTTCATCCGTGGGCAATAGACCAAGTTACTTGAACTCCAAAATCTGGGATGACTGGAATGGAGAAGATGAAGAAGATGAATTTCTGAAGATGCTTCCTCTGTCTCAGAGGTTGTCAGCTGCAGCACGTGCACGTCAGATAGATGCTGTAAAGACTCCTGGTGAGAGCCTGTATTGATACTAGATTTATTGGACTAGGTTTAATTATTTTCATTTTAAGTGATCATTTCACCTGTGGTTTGCTTGATATATTGAAAGACTCTTTTGGCTTTCTGTTCTGAAGTAATTGTCAGGGCCAGGCACAAAAAAGGTGCAGTATCTTCTGATGTGGGAGAGATCATATCTAAACATGGGATTCCTGGAGCATAGCCACTTGTATTTCATTCACACTGGTTCTGTGATAGCAATGGTACTCCTTGCAGAAGCTACTGGTACCTGAAGGAAAAAACCTTGCCAAAACAGAATGAAAATCCAGCCTTCAGCTTGCATGACAGTGGATATTTGCTCCCAGGAGTAGTGGGTGCTCTGTGCAGTCTTGCTTTTCATGCAGTCATGAAGCGATGCTTGTGCTAATGTACATAAGG
This sequence comes from Coracopsis vasa, assembly GCA_026283785.1. Lineage (NCBI taxonomy): Eukaryota > Metazoa > Chordata > Aves > Psittaciformes > Psittacidae > Coracopsis > Coracopsis vasa. The sequence continues at coordinate 11,185 of JANHGB010053052.1, forward strand.
ACATGAGGTAAGCAGCACAGTGGTGCAGGCACAGAGGGTTGCTGACGTGGGTGCCTGTCCCTGCCCGTGCACGCTTCCCTGCAAAGCTCTGCGATGTACTGTTCTCTTCTGCTGCCTTCTCTTTGCTGGTTCTGGGCCCCTGCAACAGACCTTTGCATGCCCCACACATATCCTTGTGTGGTTCCTTCCATCTGAGACCAGATCTCATCATATCTAATGAAATAATTCGTTAAGCCATGCAAAGTGATTAGTTTAACGTGTATTTAGAATATAACGTGAGATTGTGCTTCACAGTATCAGTAAATTGGTGTCATTAAATCAGTATCTTAACACAGGAGCCCAGAAGCTTGACTTACTCAGTTTCTTCTGCATCAAGTTCCTGTTATGAAATTTCCTTCCTGGGAGAAAAAACACCTTACTTAATTGAGTAAACATGTTTTTTTAACTGCCTTGTGAACATTGCCTGTTCTAACAAAGCCCTGTATGGGCTCCATATTCAGACGTGGCATATATCTTAATTTAACCTGGTTTCTGATTTAAAGTCAATAAAAGCCAAGTATCTCAGTTTAGAAAATAAGAAATGTTGACTCTTCTGTCCAATATGAAACTGAGTAATAATTAAAACACCTTGTAGGAAAGTTATGCTACTTAAACACTTATACGATATTAGAATATCTGCCATTAAAAGGGAAGACACTAGCTGTTTTAAGTCCTTTCTGTACTGGTTCTGATCATGGTAATTTCATTGTGCTACACAGAACCTTCCTGTCAGGAGAATGATAAGTCTCCCAGCACTCCAGTGACACCAATGCCAGCTTACTCCATGATGGAGACCCCCCAGCTGAAGAAGGAGTTGAGCAGGTAAGCATTACCACTATGAGCAGAAACTCACTGGCAAATAGTGTGAAAGAAACTGGAAGTGAAACCTGGGGAAGCTCCAGGTAGCATTTTTTGAGGTCACAATCATACTTTGCCAGATGGACCACTGGATCTTCCAGCCTGAGCTATGATGGTGGGAGGTGAGCATTATCTTAACCTAACCTTCTAACTTTCTCTTTCAGATTTGGAGTTCGTGCTCTCCCAAAGCGCCAGATGGTGTTGAAGCTGAAAGAGATATTCCAGTATACTCACCAGGACGTGGACTCTGACTCTGAGGATGAAATCCCATCTTCCCAGCCTCCCCTGCAGAAGTCCCCAGCCAAACGCTCCAGGCAGTCAAAGGCAGACCGGGCAGGAGGTGGAAAGCGTGCCAGTGCCTCGAGGACTGTGGGCAAAAGGAAGCAGGTTGCTACGGCTTCTTCAGTGCTTGCAGTGCAGAGGGCTGATGATGACCTTGTTGGATCCCATGAAACAGGCTGTGCAGCACCCAAGGAGGGGACTAAAATGACACATCACCCAGAAGGAGATAAAGAGCAGAAAAAGTCACCTGTATCTTCAGAGAGATGGTCTCTGGCAGCTGATGGTGAGGAACCAATGTTCTCAGCATCTCAGGAGTCCACAGTTTCTTCATTGGATGATAGCGACATCTCCTTTGGTTCACAGAGGTAAGGCAGCAAAACAGCAAACAAAACAGTGGTGCAGGACAGATGAGCTAGGAATGTGGCCTACAGTGGCCCTGGTGTGTTATTTGAAGGTCAACACAGTCCTACAAAAGAAATAGGCTTTGGGTTTTTTAGTCTAATTCCTAGTTCACAGAACACAAAAGTGCTTGTGGCTGCATGTGGGCAAGGCCCAAATCTGGCATGCCTGGTATTCACAGGTTAGAGTGACAAGGAGCCCTCAGTGTTGACTGAAAACCTGCAGCTAGAGCCCAGAGAGAGGATGGCACAGCACTGCTCGAGAGGCTGCTGCAGTATGGCAGCAGTAGGTGCTATGGATGTGGAGCAAGGAATGCCAGATGGCTCCGGGGCTGGGTGAGCAGGACCAGCACTGTCATGGCTGGGATGGGTTGGTCTGCAGAGCACGTGCCATGTTCTTCGCTCATCTTGTGGGTGCTGGCATTGGAGAATCTCAGATCCTATAGAGGGTAGCCACAGGGGTTGGCCACCAGGGATTTGGGGAGCTCTGGTGCTGTTCTTAATGGCCTGTTCTTTCCTTGCTCTGTGGTCTATTTGATCTTGCTTTTAGTTCTTTCATGAATGGATTTGAAGCCTGTGCTTTTCAGTCTGAGGAGGACGAAGAGGAATTTACAGCATCTCAAGCAGCAGTTCGGGAAGAAGAAAAGATAGAGGCTGTAAGGTGCTATATCCGCTCAAACACAGCCCTGTACAACAAGATTCTGTTCTATGAGCCAATTGAGCTGGCTGATTTGCACACAGAGCTCAAACAGAACGGCATTAAAATTTCCAAGGCAAAGCTGCTAGACTTTTTAGATGCTCACTGTATCACATTTACCACGGCTGGAGCCCGGAAAGAGATGGAAAAGAAAAAGGGTAAAAAAAGACGGAGGAGACGATACTGAATGGAGCCCATTCCTCCATCCTGAAAATCTTCTCCATGGAGGCCTTCTCTACGAGCTGGAACTGCTGCTCCCGGCTGGAGTTTGCGGCGGTGCTGGGATCGGTGGGTGCGCTGCTCCTCCTGGTGGCCAGCTCTCGGATGACATGCTGCGGAGTGGGTCTGAACGGAGCTCCCTGTCCAAGCCCTCTGCTCCAAACTGCACAAACTCCTCGTCTCTGTCCTGCCTTCAGCACACAGCTTGTCTGGAGCCTTTTTTTTCCCCCCGATTTTCCTCCTGTGCCTTTTCTTTTCCTTCCATTTTTCTAATAGGATTTACGTTCCCAACTTTTCTTCATGTTGGTGCTTCTAGGGGCAGGTGCTTCCCACAGTGACACCTGCCAGGACCTTTTCCCTAGCGCTGGGCTGTGAAACACTTCACCCTTCAAGTTCCAGTACTGAGGAGAATAACCCACCTGCAATAAATAAGTCCCCTATACCCTGTGTAACACACTGAGTGATTACACCCGTGTGACTTCCATCTTTATTTCTTCAGCATGTGATTTGCCCTGCTGATTGTTAAGGCAGGGAGCATTGTGGGAATACAATGCCTTCCTTCTGTACTTGGTTCAATTCACAATCTCTGGTAAAACTCCTAAATCTGTGTTTCTTAAATGGATGCGAAACAGTGGAGGTGTTTTTCTAGTCTCTGGGATGGCTCCCAAAAGCACCTTCAGACACCAGATGTCATGTGAAAGTCCCTTAGAGTCAAACATTCAGTCGTGTGTGTTCACTTGCTTGTTGGATCCATGTTAAAGATATCATCTGCTTCATTTCTGAGTGCCATTTACCTTGTCAGACTAGCTCTGTCCTGCACAGAAATGTTTTTAAGACAGTATTATAGTGGCCACTGGATTGCTTCATAACTTCTTGCACCCTGATCTAAACCCACTTCTCTGATCAGTGTCATTTCCAAAGTGGACTGATCATAGGCTGTAAACTGTCTGGGACTCTTGGGGAAGTCTTGGACCCTAAACTGTCATCTTTTATGTATTTATTTTCACAGCATCTTCTGACTTTTGTTGTTCTGGCAGTTCTGAGTCTGCAGAGTCTTACTGAACAAAATGGACTCAACATTTCAAAATAAGAAGCCGGATTTCTAAAAGTATTTATATATTTGGAACATGTCAATATTTTTATTTTTTATACCATATATCTTTGAGTTTATTTGATTTATATGACATACAATAAACAATTTCTAAGGTGCTAATGATAAATTATAAGTAATGTCTTATGACAGGTCGGGGGTGCATTCTAAGCAGCAACACTGGGTCTAGTGGAGAGCAGCAGAGTCTGCGCCTGTACTAACTGAAACCCCAGGCAGAAAACTGGAGGAAGAGGAGTTGACATGGGCACCCTGCAGGAAGGAGAGGTGGGAGAGATCAGTCAGGGAGAGAGCCCATTTCATGTGGGCCGTGCAGCCCCCAGGTAAGAGAAACCTGGGGAAAAGGGTGGGTGTCTGCTTGGAGGATGGTCTGTGAGAAGGGTCTGGTCTGGCCTCAGAGGGAGGGATCGTGGTGGAGGGGAAAGGGGTGGCCACTGATGAACCTCTTCTCTGTCAGGTCTATGGCAGGTATAGTGTGTGTGTGGGGACACCTCCTAGCAAAGCCTTCTGCCACATGTGATGAATTGTCAGGCATTTGGCATAGTTTTCTTCCCTGGCTGTCCCATCACTTTTCCTCACCCACCTTCTTCTGCAAGAACTGACTTTGTTATGTGAAAAGGACAAGGCTTGCCTTTAGTGGCATTCTAGTAAATGTTGTTACCCTTTGAATTATAATCCCTTTTTACAATTAATGTTATTTTTGAGACGAGAAGGAAAATGGGATGACGTTTCATATGCTGATATGTTCTTTACCCTTCGGAATCATCCTGAATGGCAGATAGAATGTGGGCTGGGGGCTCTGCAAGACCCGATGTTGTTGCCTCTGGAGAAGGATAATAGGAAGGAAGGAAAAGGGAAGTTAAAGAGATGTTGTTCGGCATGTAGCATAGGGCAGAGATGTACCAGACTGGGAAAGGCAGGGGACCCTGGAGCTGGGGGGTTACCAGAATATTATAATCACCTGTGAGACAGGAACCACCACAAGAGGAAAGTGGGGGTTCTGAATCAGATACCCCTCCAGGCAGACCAGTATCTTCTCATAACCTGAGGAAGGCAATGGCAGGAAATACTGCAAGCAAGCAGCATAGGATGGGGAGACAAGGAGTATCCTAAGCTAGCAGATGTTCAGGAGTCACTGTCTCCAATCTAACTGATAATTAGAAGGATGGTAAGAAATAATTCACTCATTAGAAGGATGGAAAGGGACAATTCACTCTTGTTAGTAAGACTACTAAATTCTGTTATCACACCACAGACTTGCAACACAAACATTGTTCTCTATCTTAGACCCAAGTTAAGTTAAAAGTATTTTAACCCTATGTTTTCGAGGCACTTGCTTTCCTTATATCACTCGGTTCCGACAGGCCCGCGGAGCTCCGCCGTAGGCCAGCACCATCGCCACCAGCAGCCCAGCGCCGCCATCTTCGTCCGTTCTTGGAGGAGAAGGCTCCGCCCGCCATTGGTCGCTGCCGTCACGTGGCAGCGCCCCCTTGGTGCGCCGGTGCAGGCGCTGAGGGCGGGCCGGCCGGGCGGCAGGGAGGGGGGCCTGGCCCGGTAGGGCTTGGCCCGGAAGCCCGACCCCGCGGCCGCATGAGCCTCCCTGTCAGGGGGTGCTGCGGGGCCTGGTGTTCTCCGCTGCACGTCCCCTGGAGCCGGGGTCCCTGCTCGGCGCGGAGCCGCTAGCTCCCGAGCCGCGCCGCTGGTAGCGGTCGGTGAAAGGCCAGCTCGCCTGACCCTCTTCGTTTCTTGCCCCGGAGCAGGCCCCGGAGCGGATCCGGAGATAACATCCACATGGATCAGAAGGAGGAAGTGTGGTTGTCCCGTCTCCCCTCCTGCGAAGGGAAGACTGCTGTGAGCGGCACCTCAGGTAAGGGCCATCAATGTGAACCCGTCATGAGAAACGGCTCCAGGAGCACCAGCGCCCACAGAATGCAGAAGCGCGGTGGTGCTGGGTTGGACCAGGGCCCGTCCAGCTTCACCTGCTGCCTGTGACAGCGGTATTCATAGCACCACAGGCCACCATGGTGGGAGGGTTCTCAAGGATCATCCAATACAACTTTTCCAGGCAAAGCATGACCTAGACTGGATGTCGCAGTGCCCTGTCCAGCTGAATCTTTAAAGCGTCCACCACTGGGGAGTGCACCACTTCCCCGGGGAGATTATTCCAGTGGCTGGTTGATCTCATTGGACTGTGTTGATCAGATCTCCCCTGAGCCTTCTTTTCTCTAGGCAGAGCAAGCCCAGCTCTCTCAGCGTTTCCTCATACAGCAGGCTGCCAACCTTTGATCAAGACCCAGAGAAGGGCAGACAAGCAGTGATGTGTCACAGGCCTGAGCAATCTGTGGCTTCAGAAGCTCCTGAACTAGACACATAATGTCTCAAGATCTGTCTTCTTGCCTTCTGAAGCTGTGCACATTGTACCATCCATGACACCTTGCAGCAAGGAGTTCCACAGCTTGTTTAGTTGACTTATGTGAATTGCTGCCTCCCTTAGTTTGGTTTGAAAGTGCCTTTTACTGCTGCCAGGAGTTCTTAATTTAAAACAGATGGTGCAGGATAGATCCCAAACCACCCCACAGCCCACTTGTGTTTTTATAGTCTTCTGTAGTACCCCCTATCAGCTGTACCTTTTCCCAGCAGAATGGGCAGTTGACTCATCTCCTGTACAGAAGCTGTTCTGTGCCTCTGGTCGTTCCTGTCATGCCTCTATCTTCCACAGCTCTTTTAGAGTGTCTCTGACATGGGGGATCCGTCCTCCCCCTTGCACACAGTCAGAATGTGGGGCTTGAGCAGCAATGGCAGAATTGCATTCTTTTTTCGTCCCTGTTTTTTTCCCCCCAGTAATCATTGATGCTTGACTGGCTGTGTTGTCTGCCTAGGAGCTGCAGTTTTCATCCAGCTGCTCAGACTCCAAGGTGCTATTGCTGAATGATGTCAGGACCATCCTAGGCCCATCCTGGTGTAAGTGCAAGCTGTAGAGGCTGTTCTTCTCTGAAGTTCTTTGTTTACCTGCAGTGAACATCCCCTGTCATCTGGTTGGTCAGTATCATAAGGCTGTGCCACAGTTTGTAGTCAGCCTTTGTGTCTTTAACCCTGAGGGACACAAAATCATCAGCAAATGTTTTCACCTCCCTTTTCCCTTCCTTACCTCCCTGTGAGATTCATTCATCCCACAGCAGCTTAGTTTCTTTACCAGTTTTGGTGAAGGATGAATGTCTCTTGGAAATGCCTCTGGACTCCACATCTCCCTTGTGATAGAACTGGGGACATCTCTGAAGAGCTCCGAGTGGTTTGTGAAGTGAGACATCTCTTTCCAAAGGCCGTGCCAGGTCTTCCCCAGTCTGTCCTCTTGCCATCTGTCCATTAATTCTTTTTCTCAGATTTCTGTTTGTTTGCTTGGAATGTTGGGCCCCAGATCTTCCCCCCAGCCCTTTCTGTGGCATCACATCAGCCACCTCCAGTCCCAACAGTGAGGTACCACAGTCAGAAGTCCAGCAGCTTACTCTGCTTACCTGGAGCTTGCCTTGTAGCTATAGCACTGGCAGTCTTAGGCGTATCAGAGGTCTTACCATCAATCCAAATTGGCATGGGCTGAGGAAGAGCCACATTCTTCATGTCTCTCTTGCTTATTCATTTTTGCCAGTTCAGCCTTAATGCTTCTATTATTAATTCCTCATCATTGTGAACTTGCTCTTCTTCCACTTAAAGAAAACTTAATTGTCATGTACTTCTGAAGGCTTTTTCAAGGTCTATGTAAAGAACCAAAATTCTGTGTAAGTGCCAAAGTTAGCATCTCTTTGGGCACAACGGCAGCAGAACAACTTTGCTAGCTGCACTGGCTACTCAGTAAGTCTGACAAACGGGTCAAGAGCTTCATGCTGGCCTGCCAGAAACATCCTCTTTCCATCCTGTCTGTGAATATCACCTTTCTCTTTTCCTCCAGGCCTGGCTGGAGTAGCTGCAGACAAATGGAAATGCCTTCGTGGTAAATAGCAAAATTGCAGCTTCTGTTCCTCTCAAGGGATGGTTTTAATGAAAACTGTGTGAGGGAAGAAGTGGCATCACTACCACAGCAAGCTGCCCCAGAAGGTATCTTAGGAGTTCCCTGTGAAATCATATTGTGATGTTTTCTTGTGCTTCCTAGAAAGAGGAAGATGAAATATGTACATACATCAGTCGGGGGTTGAAACTCTAGAGTCTCCTTCCTTTACTGCACACTTATGGTTCAGTAGCAACTCACCTCTTCCATGGCATGCACTTCCTTATCACAGCTCTGCCAGACCACAGGAGGTGCCTGTGGTTTGTACAGCAATCCCATGTGACCGATATGTTACTGGTTTATTTCATAAGAGTGTTCAGAGAACCACAAGATACCTGTTGAATCTTTAAGCAGATCTGGAGATGTGCTTTGTGTGCATGTCACACAGGTACTGTCTTGCTCATTCAGCCTGCAAAGAGCTATGTTTCCTGTGGACAGCAAAAGCCACAGCATTGTTGGGGGCACGTGTTTCTGAGCCTGCTACATGCTCATCAAACCACATTCAGAGCAGTGGGCTGGAAGGACTCCCTGCTCTCTGTGAACACCCTAGAAATCAGCACAAGCCCCTTGTCTTGAACAGGCTTTCAGGTGACCTTTGGTCCGCGCAGTGAACATTCATACCAGTAACGCTTCTGCAAGACTTTATGTACCTAAGACAGCAGGGATTTGTTCATTGCCTGTGTCCCAGGAGCCATTCAGCTAACGTTAATTCGACTTGCACCTACCTTCATCTTCTACATTTATTGGATTTCCTCAGTGCATAATCTGGAACCAGCCATGAGGGATCCTCAGTTCACCCACCACCTTGCACAAGGGATTTGTTCTGCACCACTGAAAGCATAAAGTTAGTTTTCTTCTGCTCTAAGATTGGCATAAGGCAGGCTCCAGGCAGTCTCCGTGTCTCATGCCTTGTGCATCTTCTCTTTCTCTGCAATACCAGCAGCACAAGAGCACGGAGATTCCTGTTGCAACCCAAGTGATGTTCTGCTGAGCAAGGCAGTTCTTTATGGCCTTCCTCTGACTCCCAGTTCAACTTTTAGTAACATGCTATGGAGACAAGCAGAGAGCTGGGCTTCTTCAGCCTAGAGAAGAGAAGGCTCTGGGGAGATCTTAGAGCAGCTTCCAGCACCTAAAGGCCCCAACAAGAAATGTGGAGAGGGGCTTTTGACAAGAGCAAGTGGGGACAGGACAAGGAGGAATGGCTTTAAACTGACAGAGCGGAGATTTAGATAAGACGAAAGAAGTTCTTCCCTGTGAGGATGCTGAGGCGCTGGCACAGGTTGCCCAGAGAAGCTGTGGCTGCCCGACCCCTGACGGTGTTCAAGGCCAGGTTGGATGGGCCTTGGAGCAACCCGGTCTAGTGCCAGGTGTCCCTGCAGATGGCAGGAGGTTGGAACCGGATGACCTGTAAGGTCCATTCCAGCTAAAACCATCCTGTGGTTCTGTGATTTTCAGATGCAACATACTGGAAGAGCAAACATCTTTCCCATTCAAGCAGTAAACTTTTGCCTGTAATATGCCAGTGATTTCAGTAGATTCAGGTTCTGGTGAAGCATGCAGGGCAATTTACAGCATTTGCTCCTGTGAACACTCTGAAAAATCCACTGTGTAGTTTGGAGGGAAATACCATGTCCTGAACCCAGGATATACCAGAATGTTTTATACTTAAAGTCAGTGTATCTGCTGAATTTTTAGAATTTGGCCGCTTGCAATTTGCCCTGTCCAAAGTTTCCAGTCTTGCCTCTGACTTCTCTGGATTCTCATTTTATTGCAGCTGAAGATGGGATTGTGAGCAAGAATGAAGACAATGCCCATCAAGGCATCCCCAGGTCAGTGGAGCCCAAGGGTTTATGCTCAGGACTCTCCAAGGAGAACAGTTCCCAGGGTCCTGCACAGGACCCTGTTATCCCACGCAGGTCAGAAAGGATTCAGAGATCTCTGGGGAAGAGGCAAAGCCAAGCGACACTTTGTGGGAAAAGCTTCAGGAGGCTGCCGGATGTTATCCAGCAGAGAAACCCTTCCATGGAGAGACTGGCGATATATGGGGACTGCGGGAAGAGCTTCCAGGTGAGCTTCAACCTTATCCAGCATCGGAGAATCCACACCGGAGAAAAACGTTTCACCTGCACCGAATGTGGGGAGAGTTTCCGGCACCGATCACTTCTCATCCGGCACGAGAGGATCCACACAGGGGAGCGGCCCTACGAGTGCTCCGAGTGTGGGAAGAGCTTCAGCATGAGCTCGAAGCTGATCCAGCACCAGATAATCCACACTGGGGAGAAGCCCTACAAGTGTGCTGAGTGCGGGAAGAGATTCTCCAGGAAGTCACTGCTTGTCCAGCACCAGAGGGTGCACACTGGGGAGAAACCCTACGAGTGCAGGACCTGCGGGAAGAGCTTCAGTGTGAGCTCATCCCTGACAAAACACCAGAGGGTCCACACCGGCGAGAAACCCTTTGAGTGCAGGAGCTGTGGGAAGAGCTTCAGCCTGAGGTCTAATCTGATCCGGCACCAGGTAATCCACACCAGGGAGAAGCTCCACAATTTTGCCGAGTGCGGGAAGAGCTCCTCCGACAACGTGCAGGTTGTCCAGCACCAGCGGGTGCACACTGGGGAGAAGCCGTACAAGTGTGCTGAGTGTGGGAAAAGCTTCAGTGTGAGCTCCGAACTCGTGAGACACCAGCGGGTCCACACCGAGGAGCGCCCCTTTAAGTGCACCGAGTGCGGGAAGAGATTCCTGTGGAGGACAACCCTGCTCCAGCACCAACGCATCCACACTGGGGAGAGGCCCTACGTCTGCACCTACTGTGGGGACCGGTTTCGGCAGAGTCCCCACCTCATCCAGCACCGGCGCATCCACACTGGGGAGCGTCCCTACACCTGTGCTGAGTGCGGGATGGGCTTCACGATGAGCTCAGCGCTCTTCCGGCACCAGCAGACCCACAGGGGTGAGGAGCCCGAGGTGGAGAGCAGTGAGGTCTGATACCCTGTGAGCAAAGCCCGGTGTCTCCACCTCCCATTGAGCACCCTGCTTGTGGAGGGTGAAAGAAGTTTCTTCATAGGAGAATGAGCCCTTAGAGATGAAGAAGGGGAGAGGAGGTGGAGGGAGCTGATTGGAGGTTTGGGGCAGGTGCCAGACTCTTTTCAGTGGTGCCCAGCCCCAGGATGAGGAGCAGTGGCCATGAACTGGAACACAAGAGGTTTCACCTGGGCATGAGGAAGAACTTGTTAGGTTGCAGTGGCAGAGCACCGACCAGGCTGCGCAGGGGGGTGTGGAGGCTCCCTCTCTGGGCACATCCGAGGCCCGCCTGGACACGTTCGGGTGTCCCTGGCCCGGCAGGGCTGGGACCGGGTGACCCCCGGGGTCGGCTCCCATGGCCGGTGCCGCTCGCAATGACCCCACGCAATAAACGTCCGTTGAACGCCGGCGCGTTGCCTTCCCCGACTGCGCCTGCGCGGCCGCTCGGGGCGGGGCGTCACGCGGCACTCGGAGGTCGCTGTTGGTCGAGGGGATGCGACACGAAGCGGGGGCGGGGACTTAGGGCGGCTGTGTGGCGTCCGGGCGGCCTCCACCAATCGGCGGCGGGGGCGCGTGCCGCGGGCGGCTCCTGATTGGCTGCGCAGTCCCTACCTCGGTGATAAATTCGGGGCGGCCGGGCCGGGCCTTTGTCTCACGCCGCGGGGCAGAGGGCGGGAGGCGGCGGCAGAGGCAGAGGGTGAGTGCGAGCGGCGCGTCTCCATGGCAACGCGGCGGGGCAGGCCCCGGGTCCCCACCGCCTCCCGCGGGGCTCTGCTCCGCTGTGCCCGCCGCCTCTTCCCGTTCCCGGCGACATGGAGGCCCGGTACGGGCAGCTCTCGGCTGGGAAACCCGTGTAGGCCGTATGAGGGCCGTGTCCGTGCGCCTTTGCCCCGCGAGGCCTGGGCGGCCGGTCCCGGGAGCAGCGCCCGGCCCGTGGCTCTGGCCCGGGCCTCAGGCTGTGCCGGGTCCGGTGCTCCCGTCTGCCAGCCCTGTGCTCGGGAGCAGCGGGGCTGTGTGCGGCTATGCCGGGCCAGCGCTTGTCAGGCCTGCCGCATCTCCTCACTCGGGGCCTGCGGGCGAGCGTCCGCACAGCAGCTGAGGGAGCGTGCCAGAGAGGCTGCCTCATACCCTGCAGTGGTTCCTGCGCACAGCTCCTCCAGGAGGATGTTTGAGTGTGTCAGGACAGGAGCTGCGCCGGGTTCTGCTGGTGCCCTGGGGGCACTTGGCTCTTCTCCGTCCCTGGCAGCGTTCAAGGCCAGGTTGGACGGGGTTTGGAGCAACCTGTGCTAGTGGAAGGTGTCCCTGCCCGTGGCAGGGGGTTGGAACTGGATGAGCTTTAAGGTCCCTTCCAACCCCAGCCATACTATGGTTCTAATTCTTGATCCTGCTGAGCTCAATAAAGAGCTTGAAGGACGAAGGCCTATGAAGCCTATTGCTGTCCCAGCTTTTCCTTTGTTGGGTGAAACAGATATCTTATTCAAGCCTCATTGTGCCTAGCACAGCACTGCTTTACATACATCAGCTGTAAGTGCCTGTCACTGGCCCTGCTTGGGGTGTCCCAGGCACAGCTGACTGCATGCTGGGATGGGCAGGGCAAGTAGTGGCTCTCCCCAGAGCAAAGGCTGTTTGGTAAGTTCATGTGTGCCTGTCACACTCCATTCCTACTCTCCCCAGGTCTAAAGCTGGTTGACTGATGTGCCCCTTGTGCTCTTCTCCCAGCCAGTCTGAGAAAACAGATTCCTGACGTGCAGCCTGGCACAAGGGCTGATTACCGAAGTGCAGAACTGGACAGGATCTGTGAACTTCCCAGAAGTTTCCCTCCTTGGTCACTTTGTTGAGGTGCTGGACTGTGGCTCTGGGGGACAGAGGTAGCGTTTACGTGGGCACCTCTTAAAGTGCCTTAGACTTGAATTATTTCCTAGATGTAGGCTATGTCCAGGTGAAGTCTTGAACCTACCTGGGATCAGGCAGTGTAAAAATTATTCTATGAGGCTCCATTTCCAGCACCCAAAAACCTCCCCAGAGGGAGGAGGAGAAGGTGTGAAGCTCTTCTGATGTGAGTGCCAGGTTACCTTTGTGATGGCTCTTCAAGCTGCTAGGCCTGGGGTTCTGGGGTTTGTCTCCACTGCAGCGATGCTTGGGTAGGTCCAGCCACGTTCTGCTGCTGCTTGTTAAAGATAGGATGCAAGTTCTGCATGTGGGGAAATAGCTTGAAGATTTAAACTAGTTGAACAGCAAACTTTAACTCTGTACCACCTGGGTGTTTGCAAATCACTGAGCTTCTCCCAAGGGTGCCAAAGCAAAGCCAGGGCCTCAGTCCTGCTTCCCTGCAACAGCAGTGTCTACTTGCTTCAAAGGGCACTGGATTGTTGGGGTTAAGTGTCTTCCCACCCTGAGAAAAATGGCTGTGCATCCTGAGTGTGAAACTTGCTGTGGAAATGTGTCTGGGGCAAACTAAGTGCTGGCTAGATGCGATGGGGATGTTTTCTCAGTGGATTTGAACCCTGCTATTGGGAAAGAAATGTTTGGAGTGCTGAGGTGTTTTGTACTAAGCCTTGTCTCCAATCTCCAGCCCCACTATCCTGCCTCTTGTAGCCGTTGGATTCCTCCCAGGAGGCTCCTGGTAGGGCACTGGGAAGGTATGTGTTTACCCTGAACATCAGCCAGGTCTTGATGAGCAGAGCTCATGAAGCAAATGAACTGACATTCCAGCCTCTGCAGTGGAAGTGGGCAGCTGCTCGAGCCGCCTGCTTGGTGAGTAGGACACTGCCTCTTCCAGGGGAGCAAAACCCAGAGAGATGAGGGCCCTGACCAGTGACCATGTTGCAGGCTTTCAGCTACCAGTTTCTGAATAAAAGTGACCTGCAATGGTAAGAGATACAATGATTCTTACTTCCCTTCCTCTGAGTTCTCACGTGATACCCTAGTACTGGAAAGGACAGGGGTTTGATTTGTGCTGGCTTGTCTCCTGAATTCACGGCTCATCATGTCTATGCTGGATGGTATTGGGAAAAATCTCAGCTTCCATGTTGTCCTGTGTATGTGCTGTCCTCACATTGGGCTGAAGGGACTGGTGTTGTCACTGTCCTGCGTATCGCTGTAGAGGTGATCATGTCAGATGGAGCATCTGCAGCAACAGTTGTGGGAGATACAAGCCTGACTGCACCAATGTCCTTAAATGACTGTTTGTGTGCTAACCCCTTCTTCCAGCAGCAGACACTGCTCCTGGAACAGTAATTCACTGCTCTGAGTTGTGATTCTACAACACTAGTTACAGGTTTCTGGGGTTTACAGGTTCTGAGACCCCACCAGATGCCCCACGGCATGGAGATCAAAGTCCCAGTGCTGGTGAGTGCTGCTAAACATGAGTGTGTTGCAAGACATGGGTGCAGAGGCTCTGTCAAGTGAGTTAGCAGATGTGTCTTGTAGAATGATGATCTCTGGAGTCACACTGTGTATGTCTGGCCATTGGGAGCCTTGAGCCATTGCTGCTGCTGTTAACTAGTCATGTCTGAGGCTTGATCTGGTGGGTTCCTTTGGGTTGGATGTAATGTCAAGCAACCTCCGGGCCTCTTCCTGTCTGCAGGGTGGTGCTGAAGTGCTCTTTGTAGCTCTGCTCTCACCTGCTCCTCTGTGCCAGTGGCTGCAGGCCTGGCAGCATGCAGAGGCAGCACGCCCTACCTCCAGGACTCTGCCTGTCTGGAAGTATAAGATAAATTGGAACCAGTTTCTCTAGTTTAATTTTGGAATCTGCATTTCTTGAGGAGTGCCTGACTTGAAGCCAGCTGCGCAGGAAGCCAGGATGCCATCAGGACTTGTGCAGCTGTGCTGGCAGGAGGCTGGCTGTGCTGTGAGGCAGGCAGGCTGTTCCCCTGGGCCCGTGACCAGCTCCTGGCTCAGCCTGGGCAGGTTCTGCCTCTTTGCTTCAGTTTCCCTTCCCCATGGTGGATGTTTGGAGCTGTGACAAGTTTGCTGACCTGGTGTGGTGCTTGCTATCCAGTGAGTGAACAAAATGAAAATAGCGCCCTTGAACCTGGCTTCCTCTATCCTCTGGTTGGGGAGGCTGTGCTGTGTCCTATCCTGTGGTGCAGGGCCCTGGGGATGTGGGGCTGCTTCCCCTGTGGCTTCCGTTACTGCAATGGGCTGGCTGGCATCACAACATTCTGTACTTTGGTCAGTCCTCCCCTTGGGGAAGGCACTGTCCCAGTGAGCCCAAGGACTGTGTGATCACAGGGGAAACCTTCACCCTGGTGATGTGTCCTCCAAACTGAGTGCTGCACCCAGGGCTGGGTGCTCAGACCCAGCTCCCAGCACTCCTGGCCGAGTCCTGTGCTGCAGCGTGGAGGGTACTGGAAGTGGCTGTAGAACAGGGCTTCAGAAACTCAGGGTGAGGAGGCAGAGGGCAGTTAATTTATAGCTGGGGTGCTCCATGTGAGCTGGGAGCCAGCAGCTGATGTACTGGTGCTGGCCCTGTGATGAACTTGGTGAACTTGCAGCTGCCTGCCTGCTCTTCTAGCCCTGAGGGGACTGACCTCAAATGGGAGAGCATGAGGGATGGCTCTCTTACAGTAAGTGCTTTCCAAGAGCCAGGAAGCAGCTTAGTTCCTTGTTCATCTGGCCAGGCTGGCTGTAAGGTGATGGTGCTGCTCTGCACAAAGCTGATTACAGGTGCATTTTATAAATGAGGTGGCTGGATTTCTGCTTAAGAGGAAACTCAGCTATAAGCCAGGTGTCTCACTCCTGCTTCGGGTAGGTCTTTGGGTGTCCTGTGACATCCATGGGGATTTTTTTGGTTGTTTTCTTTTGCAGAAGAGGAGGGAGAACTCAGTTACTTCTGGGGTTTGAAGTAAACCCTGCTGGGCAGGAGAGGAGAGTGTGAGTGGTAGCAGGAGCCATCTGCAGCAGCCGTTTTGACTCTTCATATGCAGTACAGCCCAGAAAAGGCAGAGCAGTGAAATCTGTCCCTGCTTTGGAAATTCCTCTGCATATGCTCCATTGCAGGGAAGGTGTTTGTCTCCCTGTGAGCTGCCTGACTCCTGCCCTAATTCACCACTGCTTTCTTCTAGGGAAAGCTCCGTATCACTGTGAAAATGAAGTAGCTTGTTCTTTCTCGCGATTGAAGGAGAGGCGTTTCCCTTTGCTTCTACTCTGCTCAGAGTCTGGCATTGGATGAAATGTTTGGTAGCACCAGTGGAAAGCAGCTTGCTCACAATTTCAGTGCAGATAGCTAATGTGGAGGTCTCTGATCATTTTCAGCCAGGAGCCATCCTGAAGTGGGAAACCAAATGCAGCGTGCTATGTTGTAGGTCTTCTCTGAGGCGAATATTTTGTGAGCTGGGTGGTGTTAGTGTTGAGGTTCACTGCGGTAATTAAACTGAACAAGCAAGATTGCTTCCTTGGAAGTGCCTGCTGTGCTGTGGAAATGGCCAGCGACTGCTCCTCACCACTCTGCCTGGTGGAGCAGCTCAGAGGCTGCTTGCTATATGGCTCAGCATTTCATACCCATCCCTTTCCGAAGGCAGCTTCCCTCTAAAACCCCTCTCTGGTTTTGCCTTTTAGGTTGTCTGATCTCCAGCACTAACCAGCAATACCACCTGCAATGGAGAGCACAGAGAGGGGAGAAGGGGAAATGTTGCGCTATGAGGAAACAGAAGATGATAATGTCAGGTGAGTCCTGTCTCACAATGTGGCACAGACAGTATTGGGTGAGGCAGGAGGCCTTCCACGTTAAGGATTGATCTTTCTCCTCATCTGAAAATGGGTGGGGGACTCCAATAGCTGATTAATTAAATATATATGTGCAGTAAATCTGTTTAATCCAAATGTACCAGCAGGGATGGGAAGGAGCAACCTGGCTATAGCTGGCAGCAAGCAGTTGGGTTTTTTTAGTCTCTGCTATTACTTCAGAAATGCTCTGACCATTTGGCATTTGTGTTTGTGCCTTCCTGGCCAAGGTGAGCCAGTTTTCCATGGTTTGCTGGGCAGACTCATGTCATAGCAGCTTCTTGTTTTGAAAGATGACCCTAGAGGTGAACTATGCTCCAGTGAGCTGCCTCTCTTGCCTTTGCAGAATGCCCACTGGTTTAGGCAAGACTATCTTCTTGGAAGTTAAACAACAAATTCGCACACATGATCTGAAAGTCAAGGTTTCAGACTTGGGAAGAGCAAACAGGGTGCTTCCCAGAATACCTAGATATTCCGTGCTGGTTGACTTCTCTTTGACTTGAGACGGTTTCATGCTGCCTGGCTGCATGTCCACTCGGTGGGTCTGGAGTGTCTGTGTTTCTTGCAGCTATCTGTAGCAGACTATAGTCAGAAAACCTGTAAAGTGCAATTTGGTGTGATTTTGAGTGCATTTGATAACTCTGTACCAAACTCTAGGTAAGTGCTGTGGCTATATCCTAAAATCATAGACTTTACTTATCCTTTTTTTTAGGTGACTTGTGGAAACCTGCAAAACCAGTATAATTCAAGATAAATACACTTTTTCAGGGTGTTCTTGCCCTGTTTTTCTATTCAGCTCTCATCTGCTCTTACATGAGCCTTTCTCCTTCTACATAGTGACCATGAAGGGTAATCAGGAAGGTTTCTGTGCCCTTTAGCCTGCCCTGGTGTTTGCTCCTCATATGCTCAAGGCCTCCTTTTGAAGTATTAATGCTTCTCATTCATGGAAGAGAAGCAAAAGTAAGGTGTAGGGGTCAGTGGATGCTTGGCAATTGCGGAAGCATCCTTGGGGTGAGGCCCTGGTGGGCTCAGCCCGCCTGGAATAGGAAGTCTGGTTGGCACATGGGTGCCTGCGTCTGTGGGAGGAACCTCTGGGTGTTGCCACCCTCCTGGTTCTGCCTGGTTCCAGAAATCCCAAGTTGTACCTTCTCCAAATTGGGCTGGAGATGGCAGGGAGTGGGGGATCCCTCCAAACACAGCAGGAGCAAACTCATTCCTGTGTGTGTAAGTGGGGTAAAAGGAGCTCTCCCTGTTTGCCTGCAGTCCCACTGATCTTTCGGAGCTGCTGAAGGAGGGAACTAAGGAATCCCATGACCGTGCAGAGAACACCCAGTTTGTCAAAGACTTCCTGAAAGGACGGATCAAGGAGGAGCTCTTCAAGGTGAGTGTTGCTCTGCTCCCGTGGCAGAGCAGCTCTTTGATGTGTCCAGTGACTGATGCAGACTCAGGCAGGGCCTTGCAGCCCTGTGTGCAGGGAGTGGCGAGGAATCCAGTTTGTAGGTGGCATAGTCAAAACTGTGTAGGAGGGCTCTTGTCCAGGACTTCTGCCTGGTGTATCCTATGGCTGGGGTAGGGGATGAGGAGCATGCTGGTCCAGCACAAGTTTGACTGGGTAGAAGTGCTGGGCTTCTGGCCATGTGTCTGCTGACCACAAGGGCAGGTGTGGCTGCAGTGCTTTATTCCATCCTCTGAAGACCAAGCTGTTTTCCATAGACTTCAGGTTGGATTGCTTTATCTTCTGTACAGAAGAGATGGTGTTTGGGTCCAATCCTGAAGATTTTGGCATATACTGTAGTCTCCTGTAACACAAAGCTGTTGGTGCTAGTTGTACCTTTTGTCCCTGTGCCTTGCTCTCAAGATGACAGGAAGACCCCCCCACAGCACAGAGCTGGCCACACCAGGCTAATTCTTTGTGCTCTGAAGGCATCATTGTTATGAATGTAGCTAGAGAAGAACCTCTCATCCTTCAAACGATCTGTGCCTCGCACAGGATATCCAGGCTGTTTTTGTGTCAAGCCTGGGGGTTTCCTCCTTGTTTACCCCAGGTCTGTGCAGGCGGAGGCAGCCAGAAGGTGTAATATGCTGATGTAGTGAATGGCTTCTCACACTGTGCTTTGTCTGTAGCTGGCCACTGTGGCACTTTACTTCACGTACTCTGCTCTGGAAGAGGAAATGGATCGCAATGAGGACAACCCAGTCTTTGCTCCTCTGTACTTCCCCCTAGAGCTTCACCGGAAAGAAGCGTTGATCAAAGACCTGCAATATTTCTATGGAGAAGACTGGAAAGAGAAGATCCAGTGTTCAGAGGCAACTCAGCAGTATGTGGACAGAATCCATCATGTGGGACAGAACGAGCCAGAGCTGCTAGTAGCTCACGCTTACACACGCTATATGGGGGACCTCTCGGGTGGCCAAGTGCTGAAGAAGGTAGCCCAGAGAGCCCTCAAGTTGCCCAGTACTGAGGAAGGGATCCAGTTCTATGTGTTTGGTAACATCTCCAATGCACAGCAGTTCAAGCAGCTGTACAGGGCAAGGATGAATGCTTTGGACTTGGACAAGAACACCAAAGAAAGGATTGTGGAAGAAGCCAACCGAGCCTTCAAATTTAACATGCAGGTATGAAATCCCTTGAGCCCCTCTGTGTGTGGGTGCTGCTGGTTTTGAGTCTGGACCAGCTCTTGGATCCAGATTGATTGAGTCAAACTGCTCCCCCAGGCAGTGGTTTGGGTCTGAGGCCACTAGAGCCCCTCCTTTCTTGGGGGCTGGGGTTCTAGTTTAAATAGCTCTTCTGCTAGCTTCTGGAGACATGGCTGGTGTTGGGCAGGAATTCCTCTCATGCTCCAACATCACTGCTGAGCCTTTTATTAGCGCAAAATTAAGATGACTTCACTGCAAGATTTCCCATGGGTAGTTGGCTCTGAAACAGGGGGAGACCAGAGCTCTCGCTCTGAGACAGCCCCAAACAGTTTGAGCCTGTTATACACACTGGTTACAATTAATCTCCTGTCTCAAGTCTTGACACGCTGCCCAGTGGACAGAAATGTCTGTAGCCTCTTGTCCTCCTCACAGTATTTGCCTTTCATAAACCCTGACTGAGCTGCCACTTGCTCCAGGGGGATGAATATAGTCTTAGCTACTGGATGGAAGCTTTTATCTGTGCCTATAGCAGGTCACTGTGGTCTAAGCTAGCCAGAAATATGGCTCCTTTGTCAGGATCCTTAGGGAAGCCCCTTGCAGCAGAGCTGGAGGGGCTGCCTGACCCCTGCATGACCAGAAGCAGTGCTCCCAGGGAGGGTCTGCAGCAGGGAGTGCATTGCCTGTACTCCCACCCACAGCAGGCTGGGCAGTGAGCAGTGGGGCCATGCTGCATCCATCTTGCTCCTGGCTCTGCCCTGATGCTCTTGAAGGGCCTGTGCCCTCTCAGAGCTGTAGCATGTGCCAGGTGTCACCACAGGACTGCCCGCAAGACACTCCGAAGTGAGAAGCATGTGCTGCCTCTGGGGGAAGGAGGCAGGAGAGGCTCTTGCCTCTTCTCCAGGTTGTTCCAGGGACTGGGTGAAAGCCACCTGCCTCTGCCCACTTCATGTACATGCTGTGACCACTTGCAGGTGTTTGATGAACTGGACAAGATTGGCAAGTCACTGGGAGAAGCCCAAGATGGAGGCCTTCCAGTCCATGATGGAAAAGGAGACCTGCGCAAATGCCCTTACTATGCAGACAAGCTCGGTAGGTTGTGGACAATGACACACCTGCCACATGTGTGTGGCGTGAGACCTGCAGCACTAACAGCATGTTCTGTGTTCCAGCAGGTGATGCAGGACCCAGCTGTCCCTACCACGGCGCTGTGGCCCTGGCAAAGCAGCCCCTGGTGCAGCTGATGCTGGCCGCCTGTGTCGCAGTGCTGGCAGGAGCTGCAGCCTGGTACATGATGTGATGGGAGCAGTGGCCTGTGGTTCCGGTCGTGGGAAGGGGAGAGACACGCCATGTCCTTTTCCAGCTGTTCCCTTGCCACTGCTGTTGAGTTGGCTGCATGGTGGAAGTAAGAAAATAAACAGGAATCTTGTGGGACTGTTAAAGACTCTTTGCACACCAATAATGCAAGCACTGCAATGTAATGTCTTAGCTGACTAGTGTACGGGACTGATCGTGTGAGGGTGTGAGGATTCCCCTGCAGCGCTGCCTTGCCCAAGCTGGGGCAGCTTTTAAGGCTGGAGCGGTCTTGTGCTGTACTGGCAAAGGCTTCACCCACTTGGTTTTCCATCTCCTTCCTGGGAGCAGCTGCTGGATGGAGTTTCCTGCTCTGGGCTGCAACCTTCGTCAGCCTTCTCAGTGAAGAGCACTTTGTGTCCTACCCTGAGGGAAACTGAAGTGTCAATTTTGTTCTATTAGCTCAAATGCCTAACCCCTGCTAACTGGGGTTAACTGTTCAGGGAGGAAGGTCCATGGGGGGACAGGACCATTGGGGATGGGGGTGAGGGATTTCTGTTGTGTTGCAGTGGAGTTGGGTTGGTTTTTTTTTCTGAAGCCTTGACTGGAATAAAAAGGTGCAATGCTGTAGCTGGGGTAAGGCCAAAGCACATCCCTGGGCCAATGAGTGACTGCCATGAGGTGCAGGGCTGGGGGGAGGGAAGTCAATGGGAGAAGCAGAGTGGGGAAAGCCTCTGGTGCTGTTGTTACTCATCTCTGACTCCTGGAGATGCTCGTGCCCTTACACCTGGCTCCATCCCTGCTGCCTTTCCTGGGAGAAAGGAGACCCCTAGCTCTGCTGAGGACAGGAACCAGGGCAGAAAGGCCCTTGGCTGGGTGAGGGGATGTCCTTCTGCCTTCCTCCATCCCGGTGTCAGGGGCTTTTCTCCTTTTCAGCTGAGTGTTTGGGCACAAAGAGAGGGCAGAGCTGGGGTGACCCCAACTGCAGCTGACAGCTGTGACCTCCAGAGCCTCTGCCACTGGGGTTGTTCTTCCTCTAGTGCTTGGTACTGCTGTGCCCAGCCATGCCATCCCTCCTCATCCTCAGCTTCCCCCAGGGAAAGATCTGCTGTGGATTTAGAGCAGGGGAGAAGAAAGATGTACAGGAGAGTTGAGGGTCTGTAATTTATTTACATAAAAACACGAACTAGTGCCACAGTTCCACCTCTGAGCAAAGGGCAGCTGCCTGTGCAGGCCCAGCTGTGAATGCAAACCTATGGACTGAGACCCCTGTTTTGCTCCAGGGGCTGTGCTCTCCAGCTGCCCTGGCTGTGGGGACTGGGGAGGGAGGAGCTGCCACAGAGGCTGAAAATGCTCCTGGGTCCCCTTGCCGTCATCTGTCACAGTGCTGCGGGCAGCTCCTGTCACTGCCTGCTTGCCCCCTTCTTCAGCCCCTATCATGTGAGCTAAAACTAAACCCCTACGCCCACATGCAATGAGGAACCCCAACGGGTGTGGTGGTGGCAGTACGGGTGGTGCAGGGTGCGCGCCCACAGCCCCTGCTGGGCTCAGGCCACGGCTCTGCTGCAGCGCTGCGAGCCAGCGGGGCCTGGTACCAACCTAACCTACAGCGCTGGGCAGGCAGGGGCATGCCAGGGCAGTTGTCACTAACAGTGTGCAGATAGGTGAGAGGCTGCCAGGGGCTTTCCCGCACTAAAAGAGCAGCAGCAGGGGCACATGCAGCTGGAGCAGCACTGCAGTGACTGCTGGGCTGCTCTGGCAGGACGGAGGTGCTGATCAAGGGTGCAGTGCTGCTGCCACATGTCCCCCCACATACTATGCCTTGAAGGTGGCTCTGCCTATGGGCTACGTGCTGTCCTGGCTGGAGAGGGCCATGACCCACACCGAAACCTGGCACGTGTGGCGCTGCCCTGTCTCTGTGCCACCACCCAACCACTTCCTAAAAGTGCTTCCCCTGTGCGTGCTGTGGGCTGCTTGAGTCCCCTCTCCCCTCCTGGCAGCACCTGCCCCTGCCTGCAACAGCTCCCTCCCGCCACACACCTCCTGCACTGTGGGGGAGCCAGGGGTGGGTGCCTCCAGCAGCTGCTGCTCCAGGCAAGAGGGGCCTCACTGGTACCCCTCTCCTGGGAGCATGAGGGGGGTGCACAGCAATGCCCCATACACAGCATCTGGGGCCTGCATCCACCTTCCCAGTGCACCCCTGTTACCAATCCAACCGTTCACAGCGAGGACCAGAGGCTGGGGAGACAGTCGCAGCTCTGAGCGGGAGGGAGCCAGGGATACACACACACACACACACATACCACCAGAGAGTTAAGCAAAGGAGTGTTGCACGCACGGAGACGAGAACGGCAGCAGGAGAAGGGCCAGTGTCATTCCAGTGGCTCGGGCTCCCAAGGTGCTGTTAGCACATGCGCTTGTACGTATAGATGTAGGCCTTGCAATTGGGACATGTGTGTGTCACATCTTTGAAGTCATCGAACAGGCAGGGGATCAGGCAGCAGCAGAGATCACACCTGGAGCACAGCAAGAGGCAGAGTGTGGTGAGCTGAGGCACCCAGAGACAGCCCATGTGTGCCCCTGCCCTGGCCCTCTGCCACCGCAGCTGTGCTTCCAGCACCTACCCCACGAAGCAGCACAAGAAGCCGAGAAGGAAGCTCATGAGTCCGATCTCGTAGGTGATCTTGGTGGTGATGGCTTGCTGGCAGTGGGGACACACCGTCTGCACTGGGGCGCTCTGGAAGATCTCGCCCTGCAGCACTGTCACGGTGGTGGCGGTCCCCGATGGGACCAGCACTGTGGCTGTGTGGCCGCCGGGAGAGGGGTAGTGGCCTGGGGCCGGGTAGTAGCCCAGGGAGGGGTGAGGGCCTGGTGGGGGGTAGTAACCTGCTGCAATGAGAAACGTGCAGAGG
>JANHGB010053055.1:0-68083 GCA_026283785.1 Coracopsis vasa
GGGCCTGAGATAAGGGCTCTGCCACTGATGTTAGAAAATCCAGAGCTTGATTTCCAAGGCTCAGTCTGTCCTAGCATATCCAGCTGAAACAAGGAAAGCAGTATTTGATGATCAGTATCTTTCACATTGTTTCCTTTAGTACCATTGGAATTTTTGGGCTGTGCATTTTTTTGTTTATGTTTTTATTTGTCCTTCCTCTTCCCTCCTACCACCTGTTTCCTTTTGATACAATTTTTTGTGGTGCAGCAGGAAAATACCTCTGATAAGCTGAGGTGCAAAAAGTAAAACTTGTAACTCATTTCACATGCTCCTCAACCTTCTTAAGTCAAACTGGATTTTATACTGCTGTGAACAGAATTGAGGTTTGTATCTCTGCACGAAGGTGTGTTAGAGACTAGGATAGACGTGAATGGCTTGAGTGAAGTCCTGGTTCCACTGATGTCAAGGGTAAACCACTGATGATAAGTTCTGCTGCATCTTCTCTATTAAAAAGTCTGTCTCAAGATCCATGGCCTGAATTTTTTTTAGTTAGGAGGAACCCTAGTCATCGCAGTTCAATTAGAACCTACTTGAATGCAACCTGACTCTTAAACTTGTGTGCACTATAGATAAGGAAACTGTAGACTTGGGTATCAACAAATGTAGATAAAAATACTAGGCTAAATTAGACCTTGCAAAGAAACCACCAGAACTTATTCTCCCATCTCAAAGAAGGAAAAGGAAAGAAATTCTAAGACAAGGACAAATATTTTCTCTGTCCTTACTTATAAATTAATCCTTCCTCTCACTTTTTAGTGAGCACAGTGGTGTCTGTTGGTATGGAGCAAAATTCGTATGCTGTAGTCAGAAGGGTGTCTATCTTCCACTGCCACACCCTGCAAAAAAATAGATTTCTAGCTGTGTGTGCTGTATTATGTTTTCCTTACTCCTGACAAGTCAGAAATAGGGCTATAGGATTGCAGAATACAAAGTGTCTCATTCATATTTAATTATGAGAATGGTATGATTCACACAGAAAATGTAAGAGGAAATCACGGAAGGAAGAAATAATTAGACATGGGGGTAAATGTTAAATGGAATAAGTCGAACTAAGTTTTTTAGAAAGGAAGGTTTCTTCTTATGCCTTTTTCAGTAAGTGAATTCTGTAGACAAAGTATAAACAGATCCCATGTTTGGACTTCATTAGAGAAATAACCGGCTGAAGGGGAGAGAAAGTGCAAATTTTAGGCTAGGATGTTGTCATAGTGATATTCTTCTGGATTTTTAGCCTGAGACCAGTCTTAGTTGTTACTGTTTATGGCAACATGATCAGTAAAAAGCAAATGTATGCTGGTTAAATTGGTTGATGACACAAACTTAGGAGTAATTTTCCAGCCAGAACTATACAGTATGAACTGCATACTATTGAATTTCATCACACTTTTGTTGTGCTGTCTTCAAATAGCTTTTTAGTCATACCATTATGGGATAGAAGAATTTTTGCTGTATGCTGGGATCTCAGCAGTTGGCTGTGACTAAGGAGGAAGACAGTTGGATGTGTTAGATGATCACGTAATAATTACGTGATTTGAGGGAAAAGGAAATGCATCCTAAAACGTGGTGGATGAAATAAGGAGTACTATGCGCTATTGCGTAAGGCACTGGTGAGACACCCTGTGGGATATAGGTTAGGATTTGGGTTATCTGCTTAGGAGGTAAAAAAACCCAGGAAGTGTAATAGAGGCACTAGGCTTCAGTGTTATTCAGAATAAATGAATGAAAAGTGTTGAGAAAGACTAAAGAGATTGCCTTTGTTAACCTATCAAAAGAAAAGCTGACTTTTTATTTTTATTTTGTTGTATTGCTTTACAGTAAATAAATTTTTTCTTTATTTTTTATTATTAGAAAGAGAAAAAAGGAGGAAAATACCTTTTTTTAAGTACAGTGTTAGCACAAGGTTAAATAGAGATTTAATCAGCTCTTGGTACAGTTGGTTTGGAAATGGGAACGGTTCTGTCAGCAGTTACGTTCTGGATCATGGTCAAGGAAAAGGTCTGATCGCCTTAAGGCAGAGCTTGAATTTTAGGAAGGAATGAATGTGTTAAGAGTTTCTTGGAGTAGCAGCAGTCTGGGCATGGTGACCTTGGAAGTCCTTTCCAGTCCTGTGCTCCTAAAATGTAAAAAATAAGCTAAATAAAAAAGTAGATAATAACATAATAAAGATTAGTGTTAGATCTTTATCCATTGACTTAGTTTAAGCTGATAGCTGTTTTATCTTGCTAAGATTTTATTTTATTAGTATCATGTGTTAGCTTTTGTAAGGTAAGATTACACTGAGTGATGGCTTTTATCTGGAGTAATAATACTATAATGTAAGCTGCTTTCTTCATTTTGATGTCAGTGAGACTTCCTGATGATTTTTCTTCTAAGCATACAAAAGCCTAAACAAAAACCACAAGGTGATGTACAAATATTGCCCCAAAGTGGAGCCACAGTACTGGAGGCTTAGCAGAAAGGACTCAGAAACATGAATCTATCACATGGCTGAACTTCAAAGGGGTTTGACTGTTAAAATTTTCATTTCATTGAAAGTTTAGCTCCAGAAGTTTGGGAAACTTACTTACCTGATAAACCACTTGGTGTGGTTGTCATAATTTATGGTTGATGGGCAATGTGTGAAGTGGTACCATCTTAACATCTACTAAATTCCTTGTCATGTGTGATCATCGTAGCCACTTTGAACAGGCCATAGACGGTATTAATTAATACTGGCAGAATGAGTTCAGGTTTAGCCCACTAAATACAATAGCAGGAATAAATGCATTTTTAGACACTGTTATCTGTCAAATGTGTTTATATGATGCTGTGTTGCTTCACTTAGAAATCTTGGATGTGCAGGCTTTTCAATGTACCTCGTCAGTTCTTTAGGACATCTTGTTTTCCTACAATGGAACAGTAACCTTAAATCATAAGTGAGATAGCTAGAAAGGGTGAAACCCTGGAAAGCTGAAGGAATATCAGTGTTCATGGGAGTAGCCTTCTTATCAGGTACTTTCAGAGAAGTTATTAAAAGTAACTCAGACATTTGTGGTTTAGTTGGATGTGTGAGTCTCAAGAACAGGTAAGATTAACTGAATATCAAGAGCTGTCTTAGTGCTCTTTATGGAAGTAATTTGTTTAAGAGTTATATGTATTAATAATGGTATATTTTAAAGCATGTATGAACATTTCCCCTTGCATTTCTTCTCATAGCCATAATCTTGTGTTTAAGTGTGATCTCTCTAGTACAGCTGTTTCTTTAGGAAGCATGTATTTCCTGAAAGTCATGGTTTCACTATTATCAAAGAACTCCACACTTGTTACAGTGTGTTGATTCTTGTATGATAGTATGGAAAAGAGCATGCTTATAATTTCCAAGAGCTTCAGGTAAAATTTCCTGAGCAACAAGTGATAATGCTTTCATAACACTGTATTTCACAAGAAATCTTCAAGTTTTGGGAAAAAAAAAATACAGGTGCAAGTTGATGTATAAACTGTTTCTAGTATAGATGATATGAGTTGGAAAGCCAGCAGAATTACTCCTTTTATGTCTAATGTTCTCTATTGAGACTGAAGTAAGAAATACACAGAGAGTAGTTTTTAACCTAACCTGAAGATAACTCAGCATCCACAAGGTTCACCTTCCTTGAAGTTATTCACTGTGCTATTGCCAGCATCTGTTACACCCAAGGCTTTGGAAAAAAAAATAGGATTAGGTGCTAGGGATACCTGTGAAAAAGATGGCCAAGAGAGAATGTGGCTTCTGCATTAATGGCGACTAAATGGGTTAGAGCTGTTTAGAGAACAGTCAGATGAGGGTATAATGGAAATCTGTAAATCCTTAATAGTATAGAAAAGACTAATAAGGGAGAGAATATTGACTGTTTTTTCATAACTGAAAAGGGAAGCAATACCTAGTGAAATTATTAAGCGTAAGGCAGGGAGAAGAAAATGGGTTGTTGGTTGGTTGGTTGGTTTCACATAATGAACAGCTCAATTTTGGGGCTCACTGTCTCAAGATCCTTAGGAACCAAAAGTTCCAAGTACATGGTATCAAAACTTGGGGAGGAAAGATCTATGCCATAGCTATTAAATGGCTGTTTTTCTTTTATTTCTTTCTTGTTTTTTGCTCAAGAAGTGTGCCAAATTCCTGATTTCTCACAGCTGAGGAACTGTAATACCCAGGGAGGAACTCTGTTCCTCATTCTATTCCATAAGTGACTCTATGAGCCACTGTGGAGACAGGATTAGGGACTAAGGTATGAACTGATACCAAAAGTCTTCTGAACATAAATTAGACAGTTTTTAATTTATTATATTTAAAATCAAATCTCCTGGGGTACTGGGAAAGTGGTATTGTATATGCACTGGATATAGTTGGCAAGTTCTGCTAATCAGTAATTTAACATTAGGAGGAGTACTGTTTAAGCAAACTCTTGTTCTTGCTTTTGTCATCTTTGTGTTTTCTTCCAGCTTTTCCTACATGTTTTCTTTCTGCAGGGCTAGAAATTACAAATGGAAGGGTAACAAGAGTGATCAAAGATACAGAACAGCTTCCATATGAGGAATACTTACATTGATTAGGACGTTGTAGCTTGGAAAAGAAACAGTGGGGATGGTGTTTACAGTAGATGTCACCTTCTCAAGGTCATTCATCATTGTGTAGGCAAGGGAATTGTAATTAACCTCTAATAACACAAGAATTAACCAGTATTGAATGAAAATATCATTGGCAGATATCAAACAAAGCACTTTGCACTGTGTCAAATAGTAGGAAGCTGTAGATGACAAAAGGTTACTTAGGTTCCTTAAGCAATTAGAGATAGGTGGATTTTTCCTTCCATTGCTGAGTTACTGCCTCTGGTTCAGGAGCTGCACTGGGGGCTCAGAAGGCATCCTGGGGAAGTACCACCACATGCTCACCTCAGTCTGTCACTCTGCTGGAAGCTTAGCTGGTCAATATTCAGTCTGTGCTGGCAGATTTGTTACTGAGATTCGTTTCCAAAATTATCTCCTAATTTAATTTTATTCCACGGATCATTCAGGAAACGGCTTCTCAATTTCCTTCTCTCCCACCCTTCCTGTGTACTTTTTTTTTTTTTTAATTTGGTTGTTCTTCTCTTTTCCTCTTTCAAGTCTGTATCCTAATTCTCCATTGTAAATATTGCACATCAGCCTTCCTCTAGGTCCCTCCTGAAGTCTGAAAAGCCAGAAATAGTGGTTTAATGGCCAGATAATGATGAGAACTACAAAAAATGCTATAAAAGATCTAATATCCCTTGAACAGAGTTCTGCTCTGATTTTGTTTCAGTGTATGTTTTTATAGGACAGTCATTTCCTTTACTCCACATAATTTCATAGTTCATGTTGCATTTGCTTGCCTGGTATTTTTTCTGCTTGCATTTCTCCTGGTGCAGAAAGATTTACTAGCTGCCACAGATAGAAACTCACCTGAATCTTTAGTTTTGTGGCATTCTCCAGAGATTTGCTAGACAATAATTAAATTATCCTTTTGTAAATTTTTAATTAAGTTGTAGGGTTTTTGGTCAATGCTGGTGAGCAGCATCATCATAAAAAAATCCATTTTCAGAATTAGAAAAGTTTAGTTTAAGCTCTGGTGGCCTTTTTCCTCAAACATGGTGACTAAAAACTTTTATTTTCCTCATTGAAGACTATGATGCTGTACAGGTTGACAGGACTCTACTCAGAAAAAGGGCTTCTGACTTGTTTGAACTAAAGGGTAAGGTTATCTTCCATCTTGTGTCATGCTGGAAAGGAAGGCTGTGGAGTGTTGTCAGGTGGAAGGCTGTGGAGTCTTGTCAGCTGGAAGTATGCCAACCTTAACAAATGGAGGCAGGTCTTGCACCTGGTAGGGGAGAATTTGGCAAAGCATGCTTATTTTATGCTTTGATAATATTGCTTACTTCAAACTTTTCATAGCTTCCATTGGAAAGATTCTTGTTGGTGTGACTTTTTTCTTCTCTCTTTTTTTCTGTCCTTAAAACCCATCCAAAAGTATTAATTGCAGGATTAGGGCAGTGATCGTTCCCCTGTACTCAGATCTGGTGAGATTGCACCTTGAAAACTATGTTCTGTTTTGGGCCTCTCACTACAAGGAAGACATTGAGGTGCTGGAGTGGGTCCAGAGAAGGGCAATGAAACTGGTGAAGGGTCTGGAGTGCAAATCTTGTGAGAACCAGCTGAAGGAACTGGGGTTGTTTAGTCTCGACTGAAGGAGGCCCAGGGGGAGAGCTTATCACTCTCTACAACTACCTGACCAGAGGTTGTAGCGATGTGGGGATCGGTCTCTTCTCCCAAGTAACAAGCAATAGGATGGGAGGAAACGGTCTCAAGTTGCTCCAGGAGAGGTTTAGGTTGCATTTCTTCACTAAGAGGGTCAAGCATTGGAACAGGCTGCCCAGGGAAGTGATTGAGTCGCCATCCCTGGAGGTGTTTAAAAGATGTGTAGATGTGGTGCTTAGGGTTATGGTTCAGTGGTTTACTTGGCAGTATTGGATTAATGGTTGAACTTGATGATCTTGGAGCACTTTTTCAAACTGAATAATTCTGTGGTTCTGTGATTCTGGGCAAAGACATGGCTATGTCTTTGGGTAGAAGAATGGGCTTGTTTCATGTGCTGCATCAGTGTTTGTAACTGAACAACTACAGCTGATTTCAATAGCATTGTTTTTCCAGAATTAGGTAGAAAATACTTTTATATTTTTGCTAGTATTGCATCTATATATGTGGAAGGCTTAGGTTAAGCCAAGTTTGTGTGCCAACTTTTTTCTGTAAGAAGAGAGAAAGCTAAATGAGTTTACCAACATTGTAGGTTATCGTAGTTTCACTTCTTAATGAGAAGTAGAAAACTTGCTTCATTAAAACTTCAGAAGAAACTATGGAATGAGTTGTCGCATACCCTACAGAAAACTCATGTGAAAGGTGGCATGCTAGTGTGCAGTTGAGAGTACTGTCAGGTTTATACACATTTCCTAATGTATTTTTTTTACATTAGCAGAGCTCTAACAATACTTAAAAAAAATCTGTTTACACATCTTTCAGTAAACTTTGCTGTAGTTTTCTGTGTCTGTGGGTTTGGTTTTGGTTTTTTTTTTTTACTGCTTTGCTTGCTTGGTGTGTTGCTTTGAGTGCTGCTTCGCAATAATTTAATTAAAAAATGAGCTTCTGAAAATGGATAGCCATAATGAGCTAAATGATTCTGTGATTTTTATCGAGTATAGAAATACTGTCCTGCTGTTACAAACTGATTGTTTAACTGCTTTGTAATCAAATTGTTCTGGAAAATTCAGAAAACAAGTGGATCTTTACTGTTAGCATGGACTGGACTATTATGTATCTCTAAATTGTTTTAGGGATTATACTCATTCTAAAAGCAAGGATTATGTTTCTACGCTGAGATGATTGCATGGGACAGAAATGTTAATGTTGTTACTTTACAGATAGATTTTGTGTATGGAAGTGGAGAGATGCCACTGACCATATCAGGCAAAATACTGCGTCGTAAGGAGTTCTGCTCTTGTTTTGAGGAGCAAGTGGTTAGTTTACATGAGCGCAATATTTGATTTTAGTGAACTGCTGAACTTAAGGATTCCCAATACACCAAAATATCTAGAACTCCTGTACATAATGTAGAGAATAGGAATTCTACTCCGAAATGTAGTGTGGGTGCTGCTGCCATGTCCGCATTTCTGTGAGCATGCTTTTCAATTAAGCAAGCATTTCTTGGCCAAATCTGTGAAGCGCTGCACTTGCCCGATGCTATTTACAGCCTGTCTGCAAGTAATGGTTATTTTTGGATAGCACATCAGAGACACTTGAAAATCTTTGAAGATTCTCTTGGCTTCAGTGGGCACAATTCTTGTAATTCTAGTGAAAATACAAAAGTGAAGGAGAAATGTGTTTCCGCACAGCCTGAAATTATTAAGCATAGAGATACCCTTTTCTTCTGGCAGTTGCTGTAGTGTTGCTTAATATGCTGAGAGCCTCTGTGAAGCATTTCTGGTAGGACAAGTAATATTGGGATGAATGTATGTGTTGTGAAATGAGTGAGGTTGCATGTGTCTTGTTGTGGCCAGAATACATGGGAGCTGGGAATAAGAGGTGTGTTCCTTAAGGAAGGGCAAGTGGTACTTTGAGGTGGACCCAAAGCCACCGCAGTAGTAGTTCATAACACCTTTGCACACCTAAATAAGAGTAAATGCTTATTATCAGCAAGCATTTTCTCCTACGTTTGATATAAAGAATCAACAACAAAAGAGGGAGGCAAATATTGAAAATAGCAAAAACACTGATAAGGATTCTGGAAATTCCGACTAATGGTTCTGTGTATTTTCAGACTGCTGGAGTGTTTATTCACCACTGAGGAAAAATTAGAAATGTGATTCAACATCTCAAGCATTACTTATTACAGATCATATTTAATGTGGTAAACTAATCTACAAACACAGACAAAGGCTGGAATTATTAGATTTATCCCAGTATTTCTGACACCAAACAAGTCTCTCATGGCTGCTAATGAGAGACAGTAATGTGATTACTGGTTGCATTAAGGAAAACCCCTTGTTGTGCAGCTTGAGGCACGCTGCTGCATGTCTGTGTTGAAATTTCCCCATCTTTAAACATGGGGATAAATATTTATTTAGGGTCATTATGACGCTTAATGCTAGATTTTTTGGATTGTTTAAAAGGTGGTGGTGTAATCACTCATCCTTGTGACTTATGTCTACAAGGAATGTTCTTTCAATTTAGGTTTTATTATCTCTGTGGAATTAATTAACTTTGTAGGTCATAGGAGCATAGTTTTTATTAGAGAAAAGCTAGCAACGCCTGTCAGCGAAAAACACAGTTCTGTGGAGAATGTGAGAAATGCCTTGTGATTTTCCACAAATTAAAAGTTGCCTTTATCCTTTTCACTAATAGGACTGCTCTTGGTGCGACAACCTTTTGCTATGGGTATTACTAACCAGGGACAGAGGTCACACAGAGCATTTTCAAGTCTATTTACTTTTCTTCTAGGATTGCACTTTCTTTTCTTCCCTCTTTTTCAATGGCAACTTACCATTTTAGGGAAAGAACAGTGTTTCCATTTCTTATGTTGGCAGCCCATCAAAACAAGTCCTTTATTTTCTTCAGGAAATTATCTGTCTGATGTGGTGTTGTAAAGACATTTCTGGAGCTGTCCTACTAAGTGCTGTGATCCTGCCTTAAACAGACCCACATACACTCTCGTAGAAAGATACCTTTTATTTAAGATGAGCTTAAAGGAACAGAAAATGTTCTTTAATGCCCAGCATGGTCACTTGCTTCCAACACTATAGAATTTGTTGGAATTGCTATCACATTGAATTACATATTGATACCTGTTACATGAAAGTGAGGTCGGTGTGCATTTTGTCATCTTTAGAGAAGTCTTGAAGGTACGCCAACATGATCTTTAGTACCGTGTTGTTCATGCGGGTCTTTGTTATTCCATGCAGACTTTCCACATGGGTAGATCCACATATGACTTTGAAGTCTTGAATGTGTTGTAGAGCTGTGGAGGGGGCAAGTAGAGGAGCTTTTTCTGTTGGTTTCCTGATCTGGTGTAAGGAATCCACTGAGACATTCCTGGACTGTAAGTCCAGGTTTCCCACAGTAGATCCTGAGAACACTTGCCAGTCCTGATGTTTATTCAGAGTCTTCTCTGAAGGTAACAACCTTCTCTAGAAAAGACAGGTAGTTTCAAATCTGTCTCCCAGAGTTTTACTAATACAGAAATGTGTTTTTTCATAAACAGAGAAAGGAAGTGAAGGCAATACTTATTCTATTCTAGGGAAGATCCTGGGGGGAAAAAGCCTCCCAAGTTCAGCATTTCTTGAGCTTTGATACTTAAAAATGCAAGGTAGTCAAATACTTAGCTTCATCCAGATGGGTCTTGCTTCATGTATGAAGTTGTGCGATTCCAAAGTAACCTCGTTTGAAGAATAATGATTTTATGAGATATATGTGCAGGTTTTTTCTCCTCTTCCGAAATTGTACCACCTACAGTTGGGAAAAAAATATTTCTCTCTTGAAAATTTCCGGGAAACTTAAGCTAAGTCAGAAAAGTAGAAATGTACTGTGCATTGGCTGCAGCAAAGCTGGTCATGAGAGCATGTCATGGCGACTGTATTTGATTTGTGATGCTGAACTGATTTGTAGAAGTGTGGTAGTTCGCAGGTGCTTGGTGCCAGCGCGGAATCTCTGTGGAGCCAAAGGTTCACCACTGCTCCATCAAGGAGATGCATGCCTCGTGCCTCATCAAAGAGCTGTCTGCAGAGTGGAGATGTCTGTGGTTTGGTTTAGTGATTTGTGTGTGGCTTGTCATGAGTAAGGATTAGGGTTGTGAGGAAGGAATAACAACAGTGATGTCTCTGGGCAAAATTAATTATTCCTTTTAGCTGGATCTGGCTTTTGGGCAACATTTCCCAGCCCTGGGATTGAAGGCATGTTAATGCAAAAAAATGTTGAGCTAAGCCAGGTAAGTTTAGATGATACACCTTGGATGGCAGATGTTTCTCTGTGACTCTTCCTGCAACTTTGTCCTCCCAAGAAAAGGAGTAGTCTTCCCTTTGTCACTGTTCAACATGCCCAAAATTTGGTTGTTTGTAAACCAGGCAGTGTAATTTTTCTCACCAGTGATAACTAAGTGGCCAGTATTACCACTGGTGGCAGCTTTCGGAAACAACCATAGTTTTTGTGAGGATGGAGGCACATTTTGATGGTGACACACAGAACTGAGCTTCAAACTAATTCTGTCTGTGGTAAGTCTTTATTGTGCTGGTCTCAGTTGTACTTTAAGTAAGCATGGCAATTACTTTGAAGATTGGTTTTGTGACGTGCTTTGTGGAATTGCTAAGACCTTTTGATACCCATTGTTCAAAGTGTTAATTTCAGATAGACCGATGTGGGTTTTTTGTTTGGTATTTTGAGGAATCTTAGTTTAAATGGCACTTTCTATACCATTTCTGTAGTTTTTTTCTTTTCTTATTATTGTAGTTTTTTCTTTTCTTATTTGTATCACCAAATGGTAACATCAAAAGAGTCATGAGCACCTGGTTACGCTAAAAACAAGGACTTGCAATGCTTTAACCTTCCGTCTTCTGTTCTTTGTTTCTGTTCTGCATTGGAGTAGGTGTTGGAAAAAAACTGAATCCTTTAATGAAGTAATGTTGGGTGGGCCTTGAATGCTCACATTGTGGATCCCTCCCATAAGTATTGGGTGGGATTTTTTTATTTTTTTCTTTTAAACAAATGCTTTCATTATTCAATGGTTATTAACATGTATTCATAAAAGAATGATGTGTTCTAGTTCAGGCTCAAAATGGCAGACACCCTCTCTTAAGTGATGCTAGGTTAAAACTTTCTCTGGGACTTTGATCAGTTGCAGACAAGCACCAAACATCTCACTATCAGAGATGAGAGAGCTGTGCTGACTCAAAGGTATGCTGTCTCTAGATCCTAACTCATGCTAAAAAAACCCACAACATATTACTTTCTAGACTTAGCATCTAAGGGATCGCAGCTTTGGAAGGACTTTGTTTGGATACTGCCTTGCTTGTCCTGTCCCTCCCCCATCTCATTTCTGGTTGGAATTTGGTGCATGTTTTCATTCAACCTTCTAAATTAAAAGATGTTCTGATATCTCCTTTTAAGATGTTTCTCTTAAATTTCAGGGTATTATTGAATGTTGGTAAGTGTTAAGAAAGATGTGGCTACAGTTGTCTGAACTGAATGTGTTTTCTCTGAATGTTTATTTACAAAATATGTATATTTTGATATATTTACTTTAAAGAAAAACATTCAAATGATGTGGGGGAAGGTCTGCTTTGCATTTTGAGGCTTACCAAGTTATTTTCTTCCATGCCTATAAACCAAACAGACAGTGGAGAGTGTTTGGGGTTTTTTTGATGGAGGCACCAGGAAAAAAAAGAGATTTTCAGTCTCTGTCCTCAGGGATAGGGAAAATTTGAAATCCTTACCTTTGAAATAAATTATAAGTAGGTTGGTCTTTTTCAGGAATTACATTCAGTCTCCTGAAACATTTGCACAATGCACATTTGATGACGTGTGGCCATAGTTACCACATGCAGCCTACAAAAAACCCTTTCGTTGAGGCCACATTAAAAAAAAAAGGTATATCCTCAAGAGAGGGAACCAAAACACCAAATCCAGGTGTGCAGCGGTTGTATCCTAATGCCCTGACACCTTTTCTGTCATTCATATCCCCCATGAGTTTCTGGTTTGGTTTGGGTGTTTTCTTTAGGATTTCCCTACTGAGAGGGAATTAATTTGAGAGGAGGATGACAGTCTTAACAGGACTTTCTTAAGAGGAGACATTTAGTCGTTTTGGAAAATGTGTCTGCATAGATGGATAAACGCAGGTGAGAGACGATGAACTTGGTTAGCATGTCTATATTGGCAAGTGCGTCAGCGTGCAGTCCCTTTGCTGTGTTGCTGTTTTCTTAAAAACAGTGAAAACTGCTAAAATTTTGTAGATTCAACACTTTGAAATGAGGTTTATGTGGGAAAAGAGGAAGCATTTTATAGTAACTTCCTTTCAAATTCCTGTGCATTTTAAAGGAACTTGTTAGTACCTTATTAGAAGAATTATTTATTCCCTCAGTTCTTTTAGTGAGCAGTACAAATGCTTGAAGAACAGATTAACAGTTCTTTGGAAGTGGTAATGCTTAATAGAATGTATTTTAAAAGTAGTAATCTTTTAATACTGTTCTGGGGGTTTCCATTCAGAATTTTGGCCAGTTATTGCCGATCTTACGGATTTGAAAAATTAGACACTTGTCAAGAGCTTCCCAACTAAAACTTCTTCCTACTTAAAAAGCAAACCGAATTATTCTGGCAAACTGCTTCCCCAACAAAGGACCCACACCCTGACCTTTTAGCCAGCAGGTTGCGGCATTTCTGAAAGTCACTTTGGTTCTGCCAGCTATATCAGCACAGTTCTGTAAACATGATTATTCCCTGCAGTTTCTCTTTTTTACTTTGAGGCTGTAATATTTAACACTTTTTTTTTTTTTTTTTTTTTTTTAAGGTGTCACTGGAACCAATGGCCTTGGTGTGCTTTCCTTTCATGGACATTTTGACATCAAATAATGCCAGAGTTATAATCTAGGTGTTTTGTTTAGTTGGGTAATGCAGATGATCATATTTGAACTGCATACGGGTAATCAAGGTGAACAAGTTCAGAAGGCAAGGTAGATGCCACTGCTCTAAAACTTCCCCATAAGGAAGGCAAAGTGCATTTTTGAGTGGTAGTTAATATGCACATGTTCCATACCAGAGCCTGATAATCGCTCCTCTCCCCCAATTTTCAATAGATCAGCCCCCCACCAACACCCACCAGAGTCATGCCACCTCACTCTGTGACAGCAGGTATTTTGATTTAGTACTCCCCTTTGTTAGGAGTGAGTGTGATTTACTCCATTCTGAGTACCTTCAAAACTGTAACTGCAGTTACACTTATGGAAACATTGCAGCTTCATGTAAATGAAACTTTAAACTGTTTCCAGAACTGTAATTTGAGGATGAGATGAAATAATGTTTAGGTTACTTCAATTCTTAGGGAAATATAATTATAAAACTTCGTGAAATGTTAATATACCACTGCTCTGTTCTCCAGTAAAAGAAAGATCTTTCTCTCTCCCCCAAAACTAAATGAAAACGTAGAAACATATAAAAGACACCAAAGGCTTAAACCAAATAGCAAAAGCCACAGTCCATTCCCCCCCAAAATCGTAAAACATTAAGAATGGTTAAGATGTATCTTCTTTATTCCAGACACAGGATACAGCAGGAAGATGGAGGCTGTTATCAAGACACTGCCATGAAAAAGACTAGAAAGAATTCTCATTTATAACTGTTTGATCTCCTCCCAATGGGTATCTGAAATTATTCAAGCTCTGGGGATACATGATACTGCATTTGTTATTCTTGGAACGGTATCACCATACCCTGCAAAAGAATTTACCACAACATCAGCTTTAAACTTGCATCAAAAATTGCTCTTGAAGAGTCTGAATGTAAACAAAGATGCACTGGACTAGTAGGTGAAGAAACATTTGAAAAGGGCATTTAAATAAACCCTTAACAGGAAAAGAATTTGATTTTCATATAGTGAAGAGAGAAAATAAAAGAACAAATAGATACATGTGGGCATGGTTGTAAATAATACAAAGGTACTGTACTAATCTAGCATATTAAAATGGTATAATTAAAAATTGATAAACATATTTTCTGTTAGAAATACTGTATACTTACAGTTTGAGATTTCTTCTTTTTCTTTTTTATTGCCCTGAAAAACCCTTGCTTTTCTTTCTCCTTGAGCTCTGAGTGACTGTTAAGGTTTTCAGGACTTTTCCTAAACATGAAACAAGGTATCGTAAGAGATATTTTATTTTGATATTACATAAATTCTGTGTAATAATGAGATCTGAAGCCAAAGAATGCAAATTATTGATTAAACAAAAAGATTCTTAACGTTTTAGCATTCATTGGTTCAAGGGTTACTATACAAATACTGGATAGTCTCATTAAATGGGATAGGAGGAACACAGTGTTAGGCAAAATTATTAGCTTAAACGAGTGAATAGTTATATAGGGAAAAGGAAAGCATGCAGGTCTTTTTTTTAATATATATACACATAAACCCCAGAATTCAATATATAAACAAAAATATCACACAGGAGGTCTTTTCGAAAACTGAAAATTGTATCTGAGAGAACAGACAAATAGTGATGAGATATAAAAGCACAGGTCCAGTTTATCTATTGCTTGCTGGAGGGCCAGGAGTTGCAAAGTTCACAAGAGAACCAATTTCAATTGAACTTCCTGACCTTTGCTGACATGTCTCCAAATTTATCATTGGGGAAGCTGGGGATCTACTGTTGTTCACTTCAACTTAAAAACTTAAGTTAGTTTGTTATGTGTGGGTGAGACAGTGCTGGCAAAAGAAAATGACCTGAAAGTGGAACAGGTGATTTGCCTGAAGACCGAATTTCCACCTTTTAGCTTATCTACAGAGCTGAATTAACTGCAATGGATAAATAATATGTTACTTTAAGTATACACAATAAACATACCGGTACGGGTTAAAAAGATGATTTTTGCAGACTGTTAAGTCTCACAAGTGTTGAATGCAGCTGTAGTGTAAAATAGTTTGAAAATTGAAAATGGTGCAGGAAAGCATCACAGAAATAATTTCAGAGGTAGAAAGAATGGCCTACTCTACAAGAGTCAAAGATTTCTCTCTCTCATGTTAAAAAACACAGCCAAACGAGCCCCAATGTTTCATTTCCTTGATTGTGGCGCAGAAGTACTTATCCATGAAGAATTTACTAGAAGGATCTTTAAAGTAAAAGGCAAAGACAAAATAAGAATAAGCAGGTGGATGATGAAGCCAGAGAAGTTGCATTTGAAACAAGGCAGTGATTTTAACAAATAAGAATCATTAAGCAGCGGAACAAACTCTTTAGCAAAGAAGTGGATTTCCATCTTTGACATTTCAGATCAGGACCTCATACTCTTCTGAGACACACATTACTCAGGTATGCTACCAGGCCTGGACCCTAGAGAATGGGTGACATTTAATGGGAACTAACATACAGAAAATCATACTGGGTGATTTAATAACAGCAAATCTAAAGGAAAGCCACAGTTCTAAGGGCTCAGGATGACAAACAGGAGCAGCTTTTCTTGGAGTAACTGTAATGTAGCAACACTTAGCTGTCTCCTATAGTTATAGCTTCTAATTCTGGCTTTCGATGCTATGCTATCAGCTGGTGATTCAGCTGCTACTACATGCAAAGCTGACATTTTTTTCTAAGCAAATGTGAAACATAATTGGGGTAGGAATCACTGGAGTCCTCATCGATAAGAATATCTTCACTCTGATAGGTGGTTTAATCAGTTCCTCAGTTTCTACACAAAACCACCTTGAACTTGAAATGCTACCTGGTTCTAAATATAAATGCATGCTATGTTTAAACACTGTAATAAGGTGCAATTGTTGAGTAAAAGAATAGGCTTAGAGGAAAGATTCATAGGCAGAGAGAATGGTGGAAATTTCCCTAATTTAGATTTTTTTAAAATTTACATCGAGATCCAGGAAACACATTCAGGTGCACAACAACATTGATTTAACATGGAAGTTATAACGCTGCAGGAAAAATCTCTAGTTTAATATAATCATTAGATTTATAACACATACTTCAAATATACTGGACTGCTAAGGATTCCCGTTTCTGTCACGTTCCTGTATTTGGTACCGCTGTGTAGGTAGCAGTACAGCAGTCCTGTATTAGTTACTTAAAGCACCAAGTAAAGACTATTGACAGCTTTACAGACTCAGTGAACTCACAAGACTGACTTAACACAGACAAAACACCAAGTTATTTACTAAATGATTTTTACTTAATTTGTTACAAAAGCTGGAGGAAAGCATGCACCCCAAGTATTCTGCTTGTCTTCTGAAAGTCATGTGGATGGGGCTGAGAATCTTCTGAGCCTTTCCCCGAAGCTACTGTGCATCCACATCTGCAAACATGCCCTAAACCACAGCCCGAGGGCAAATTACCAACCCAGTGACTATGTTGTCCGCTGAAGAATCAGTGTCAGATCATGAGGAAGTCCCCATTGCTTACTCTAAATTGTTCTTTAAAATTTTTTATGTCTTGCTATGGATTTTCTGTTCCAAAGTCTATTCCAAAATGGAGACGCTATATTTTTAAAGGTGAAGTAATCTTCAGAATAAAGCCTGAGGACAATTTTTGCCATACTTTTAGACAGAGATTCACTCAAATGTGATTCTTTTCTTTGGCCTGGTGAACCTGGGTGAGAAAACTGCTTCCTACAGCAGATGAGCAGAGAGGAGAGAAGTAAAATTCTGGATCGTCATTTCCTCTAATGACTACTGTGACCAGACAGAGGAGGAAAATAAGGGGCTGAGAACTCTGCTCAGTTTCAGTTGGTGCTTACCCAAAAGCCAGTGTTTTTACACCAACTGGTTTATGTCATTACCTCCTATGACTCATATTGCAGTACAGTTGTCTGAAAAAGCATTGACCTTGAAAAGCAACTGCTTCAAAACATATGCTCATTATGTGAAGAGAGTGAACATATATAGCATTATAGCAGGAAGCTTCAACACCAGGATTTTGTACTGAGTAAAAATAGAGCAGAACATTTTGATTGACAAGATGAAACACTGGGATATTTTAAGCATCCCAAAAGATGATTTTCAGACAATGGAAAGTACAGGAAAAAATTAGGATTATCAGGAAAAAAATCTGTATAATCGAATCACTCAACACTAACCCCTTACAATGTAAATGCAAGTATCTTGGTATTTTGTATAAAGCTTCAGCTCTTGAAAGCAAATTGTCACACCAGAATCTGTTACATGCTGTTTCTTTTATTAGCAAGTAAGACTAGTTGTTGAAAAGAGTCCCCACTCTGACAGCTCACCCTCAAGCAGAAACCAAACACAAAACATTCTGTACTTTGTTATTTTATCTTTGTGTGCCTTTTGCATGTTTAAGATGTATAACGTAGATCACATTGGTTTTCTGGTCTGAGACACTTGGAGAAGGCATAGGTATAAACACAAAATCTGTGATTATCACTAGCATTTATTGCCCCTGGCAGCAAAGGTATCCAACTTCATGCAGGTACAATGAGGTGTAGCAGTAAACATGCACGGAGCAAGCAAGCTGATGTGCTTTAACATTAACTAAGTAGAATACATAGGAAGCATGTTGTACTCATGCTGCCTATAGACAGATTTGTATTGCAGAGAGTTCTTCTTGGGACGCAATTCCTCATGCTTATTTCAGTTATTCTTCAGCAACCCTAATCTCAGCAGGCAGCCTGGCTTGGAAACCCTCTTTAACTGCCAGTATACTACTCCCTTTACTAACCGCTCACAATGACATATGTAAGATTCTGGTCTAATGGAGGAGTTACTGAAACTCAGTCTGAAGTCTTCTTTGGAAGACAGATGAACAACTGCTAATTCTCCAAGCTAGCTTTCATTTTTGCTTAAAGTAAAACCATTAGCAGTTATAGTTACCATAAATGAAGGCAAGGATGTGTCAGAAGCTAATGAAGCGCCTCAAACAGATGATTTACTTAAGGTAAGAATATCAATCCCACAAGCTGAAGCCATAGTAGAAATTCTTGGTCTAAAAGCCTGGCATTGAAAGCTTAAAAATCAGAGATCAAATCTGAACTTTGCTTGGAGCTGATTTTTTTTCCCCCCCATGTTGAAAAGGAAGATTTATTAACTGGAATAAACCCTGACCTACTATCTTATATACAGAATACCACCCAGAAGCCACTAAAGCCAGTAGATCACCTGAGGTTACCGCATCACTAAAAAAAGTATACATGTAAATGTATTTATACATAAATGTTTTATCTGCCTCCTCTCTCCCCGCCCCCCACCTGCCCCAGAATTGTTCAACATAAGTAACCATAAAAATTTGGAAGTGGCTGTTTCTGAAAACTTATAAAGCATATACTTCACTAGGCTTATTTTTTGGACAGAATATTGATGACTACAAATTCTGGAAAGCTTCCTTGCAAACAACAGAGGAGTGCGTCACCTAATTTTTAGTATAAAACAAAGACTGATGAGAGGTGAAGGGTCATGGTACAGGCACTGGTTACGAGAAGAGGCAGGTAGGGAGGCTCAGGTGTTGCCAAATAGATGAATAAAGCAAGCATATTGGATGACAATGCATATGCAAGTGTCTTGTGCAGGATATGTCAGAGGGAAAGCCATACTATTAGGAAGGCGAACATCTCCATACTATGCTGAACAGGTTCCTAAAGGCTTAACCAGTGTAACACACACAGGCGATTTTTAGGCTTGTAAGTTACAAATTTGCAATTTCCTGATATTTTTTACAAATTCAAGAATCCTATAAAAGAACTGGTAAGTATTTACAATGCAGCAACAGTTGTACTGCAGACACAGCTGAACAAGCTTTAAACTAGCTTGCTCAGATACTGGTTTCAGGAACATTAAGTGTGACAATATTGCTACAGTGATACTGAAACAGAATGTTTCTTGAATGACAAAGTTTGTGTGTGTTTGTAAGCATTACATACATATGGAAGATAACAATAAATGTGTATATTTTCCCTTTTTATTATTTTTGCAGGAAGGTATGGCAAATGCTAGTGAAGATATGACAAGCTGTTTGTCATAGAATACATATGTTTATATGGACATAAAAGGTCTAAACAACAAAGCTTTCCAGAAGCCACCAAATATCTTGTAAGCAACCAATGCAAACACTTCTAATACGTGAGATGAAGTACTGTATGTTTATGTCAAAGAGATATTTAGCACTACAACAATGGTAAAGATAATTCAGGCCAGCATTTTGGCACACTGGCAGAACAAGGATAAGCATCTTACCAATAGCTACTGATTTTGCCTAGGTAAAGAAAAAGCTCATATAGGTGAAAGAAAATAAAACATCTACTCTTGCATCAAAAAGGAAAAATGGAGCAAGTTCAATATCATTTACAGAAAACTGAACTCTGCCAAAAAAAATAATTCTAGAAGGATGATAAGTTTGTCTTTTTTCAAATCAAGTTGTCTAAAGTTCAGAAATGATCTACTAATTTAAGAGTAAAACCTGATGACAAAAGTTGAGTTTATAACATCTTTATTTTAAAGAGGCAGGACAGCAGGGACAGAGCAAAGAAATGCACACAAAGACAAGGGAACACCTGTGACAATTCAGTCTAGCAAACATTCACAAAATCTTTGACAGAAGAAAGGCAACACAGAGCAATAGTATGAGAGAAGCAATATTTTACAGTAGTGGCAGGTCCAGGTGGAATACATGTCACTCAATTCCAGATGAATTGTCATGTACCAGTTACGTATGTCAAACATCAAATATTTACTTCATCATAAAATTGATGTAAGCAGAATCACATTCCATTAGAGTTTTCAACATTTTCATAAGCATTTACACAACTTCTATACAGAAAATTAAGTAGAGGAACATAGACTCTACATCACTCAGGAATCTGATTAAGCTGCATTTATGGCACAGAACAATTTTGCAACAACATTAGACCATTGCCAGGACAACTTGCACAGAGTTAACATGTAGAGCTGGGCAGGAAACATTTCAGGAAAATAGGGAATAGGAAAAGCGAAGAGGAAGCTAAACGTATGCCAAAATAGCAGTAACTTGGTGTTGCAGGCACTGCTATTCCTCTCATTTCATGAGAAGA
Organism: Coracopsis vasa; assembly: GCA_026283785.1. NCBI lineage: Eukaryota > Metazoa > Chordata > Aves > Psittaciformes > Psittacidae > Coracopsis > Coracopsis vasa. Next base: position 20,332 of record JANHGB010053055.1, read on the forward strand.
AATGCTTATTCTTCTGTGGGTTCTTCTCTCAAAGGAGCTGTTCCACTTTGTGAAAATATTTGAATACATTAAGTGGATCAAGGACTGAAATCTAACTCTCTAAAAGTTAATGAAGGGCTTTATTCACTAGGCCATATTCAGCATCTCTGTGGTCCTTTCACTATTTCAACAAGATGAAACAGCTTCAAGAGAATATACTGAGGGAAATAGAGAATGTGCTCCAGAATAACCTCCAACTTCTGCTTGAGAGCGTTCACTTGTTAGATCTAAGATCTTTGTTCAAGCTTCTGGTTTACTTAATGAAGAACAAAGGCCCTGCACTCGAGTTCCTCACATTCCAAAAAATAATGCTGACCTCAGAATATTTGTTATTTTGAGTGTATCCCTGGTTTTGACTGGCAATTCCATCTTGGAGCTGAAGAATCTTCCCAATGAAAGGTTACTGGTTATCAGCCTGTTCCTTTGAAAAGTTTTGGTTTCAGTAATTTGGCATTGTAAGCAAAGAAAAATACTTAGTTCAAAAATTCCCAACCAGCTCTATAACACATGCTATTATTTTAGTTCAGAGTTAAAATAACATTACATGTTTCTTTCCAGTGACCACATAATAAAAGATAATATATTGCTGAATGATATATAAAGCGAAACAGGATCCCAGCTGGCTTATTTTATATGCAAGATAGAAAGATTCAATAAGAAGGACAACAAAATATGTAAAAGGGTTCAACAGTAGGAATAAATACCTTCTTTAGCCACATAAGTCACAACATTAAGTATCACCTTCTTACATAAATGACTGGATTCCTCAGCTAACTTCCACAAAATAGATGTAGGTAGAGCTACTGAAGGATAGGAAGCAGACTCTAGTGAATCAGAGCAGGTGATAAGGGTTCTGGAGTAAACATCTTCCATTACATGGCATATAACCTGAACACAAGCTGAAACACTTGTTTCCCTTCCCCACCCTTCACCCACTTTTTAAGCAGGTAATTCACAGGTTGTGCATGTGAAAACACATTAAGTCAACAAACCACAGGAACAGTTCTTTAGATAGCATGATCTTATCACACTTTCAGAGATCAGTGTTTCAGATAGTCGTACAAAGCATAGTTGAACCACACAAATGCATACAGTCCATTTCTCCTACCAATTCTTTGAAGCTCCATTTGCTTATTTTTATTCAGTGTACTTTGTTGTGATTGAACAAAGCAGAAGATTAAGAATATTTTAGAGCTGAACAGCTCTCAGAGCAACAAAGTTAAGAGATTTCCCTTCAAGTCCTGTAAAGATATGCATATGCTGTCATACTATTAGCATAATTATGGTTAAGTGTTCTATGTTATATAATGGAGCCATGTGATGCTTTTAATCTTTTAAATTCAATATATGCCAGTAAGATGCAACTTAGTCCATTTTTCCATAGAATGTAAAGATTTCCTTCTGTGGTGCGTAAGCCAAAAGAGCAGCAGTCCCCATTGTAGGGTGCATATTATATTCTTCATTAATACAGTCCAATTTTAGATATGGAAACATGCATTTTGATATTTTTTCCATTTATCTGACAATTCATGCTTCTGAAATCCACAGATGAAGCTACAGCATTGCTATCCATACTATATGCAAACAAGCACCTTCTATTATCTTTAATCAAGGATTAATAGTGAAAAAATTCAGGAAAGACTGGACAAAAGTATATAATCTTTAATGTATTGAGTGTGATGATGTAATGAAGTATTTCTTGTTGCTCAAAGGGGGACAGAAAACATGCAATGCTATATCAGTATAGTCAGAGGAAGTAACTATGCACGTATAGGTAATTGCAGACTTTGAGAAAAACGTGTTTTTTTTCCCCTCCTGTTAAAAATCCTTTTTTTTCCTGCCATTCTCTACACATCTGTGTAAGTAACAACTCACCAGGTATCAAAGGTGGTTTGTCTCTTTGAGTGGTTTCCCACCGTGCTGCTGTCTGCTGGTAACACAGAGGTTCTGTTTGACACATTATTCTCTATGTATGTGCTCTCTGGACGTGGAGATGGAACTGAATAGAGAAATAACAAACAATATATCTTGGGCTTTGCCAAAAATCCCATCTTGCAGTTGTCTGCTTCTTTTCTACCTCTTTTACAGAAACAAGAGAGTGAAGACACAGTTTTACTTTATGTATGACTGAAAAAAGAGCACACTGTTTTTACAATTTGGAAAGCTGTTGTTTTACGATACTTGCAACATAGTATTAGGTGTAAAATGAGACCATCATCAGAACCTGGGGAAGTTGTTATTAGATTTGAGAACATCTCTATCTGTAGGGAGCCAGAAGTGCAATCGATATTTAAAAACAGGAAATAGAATAAAACACTGGAATGCTGTTATTAAAGACATGAAATACTACAGTTTACACTTTGTCTTCACTTAGACCCTAAAAATAAAGTAGTACCCATCCTGAAAAAAAATACTTTGGATTTTAACATAACTAGGATTAAGAGATTACTCACTAAAAACGGAAGACTTAAAATCAGATATTATATATTTTTCAAACAGACATACTGTGGTTTTGAAAACAGGTTACACATATCCAGAACATAAATTTATTAGAATTATGAATATCACCAGAAATACCTGCACTGGATTAAAAATTGATCAGACACTAGTTGCAGCATTACTGCAGCACCACACTACATTAGCTATCAAAATTGAATCTGTAAGATTTTGTTCGAGTTTCATAATGACTTTTTCTTTCAATAGCTTTTGCATATACTGTTATCAGTGTATTATTTAAATATAGTATAATTTTTCAAAACCAATAATTACATCTTTAAACTAAAATATATTTGTCTCATAGATAGAGTTAAAGATGAAGAAACCTCTAGTTTATAATAAGGAACTTGAATAAACCTCAGACACATGACTTATGGAAAGTCATTCTTCCTTGGAACTTCTGTTTTGCTACATACAAAAAAGAAGGACAATCCATGTCCAGTTTTAGAAGTGTTTTAAAAATTAAGAAAAGCAATTAGGATTGAAGATTTTTAAGGATTCTCTGTTGCATGTGCTATAAAACCTTATACTCCAAAGCATTGCTTAAAACAGTACAATCTTTAATATTGTGCACAGGTTTTAAGATTGCAGTGGGACACCTGCGAAGACTGGCAGGTTTTAACATGTCTAAATCAGGTCAACCGCCAACTGATCAACCTGAAGAGGATCAGTGGGAGATTTCTGCCTCTACTTAAGGTTATTAGGTGACTCATAATCGAACTGTAGCTGATTGGGACTTCTTAAGGTTCAGGGGAGTCCCACAAGCCTCGTAACACTTGCAGGGCAGTAATTAGCTTCTTACCAGCCTTGTCTTTTTCAAGAGGATTACCCAGGTTTAGCCATGAGGCAGCTGCTCAGGAATCACCATCTTTTGTGTACCATAATAGAAATCACAGTTTTTTACTGTGAGAGTGGTGAGGCACTGGCACAGGTTGCCCAGAGAAGCTGTGGCTGCCCCATCCCTGGCACTGTTCAAGGCCAGGTTGGATGGCGCTCTGAGCAACCTGGTCTGAGCAACCTGGAAGGTGTCACTGCCCATAGCAGGGGGTTGTAACTAGATGAGCTTTAAGGTCCCTTCCAACCCAAACCAGTCTATGATTCTATGACTAATATCTATTTGTGTGTATTTATATACACACACATACATACACAAAAATATATGTGCACGTGCATGGTCCTGTTTTATTCTTTATCCTTAACTGGGGTTATATAAGTGTGCTTTTACTTGTAGGAAACCCTGATCTTTAGCAAGTCGAATGAGCCTAGGTTTTGAGCAGTTAAAACCTAGCATTATAGTTCCATGCACCACAGTATCTGAAATAGATCGGTAAGTATGTCAATGTGTTACATGTAAAAATGTGTTAGATATAGTGTTAATAAGAATGTAAAATATGAATGAAAAACATTAATGAACTGCTTACTCTGGTAATATTAATTTATTTTGTTCAACTTCCCCTGATAAATTACCTTTTGCTTTACAAGGTACTGCACTGGATATACTTTTCAATCAAAGTAAGTTATGATTTGCAAAGAAATAATATGATACCAGTACAGCTACTGCATAAAACCTAGCAGGTCAATTCAGTCTCTGAAAGTGAGGTAACAATTCTTTTTCCAATGAATTTTTTTAGTTGTTCATGATACTTCACTGTATCCATTTCTACTACTTAAATTACATTCCATGTTAAAATTCCTGATTAATTTTGAAAGATTGACCATAAAATTACCTCTGTAAAAGCTGCCAACTCTTCTCGGAACAGGGTCATTATACAGAATTCTATTCTCCTTAGTAGATGCTCCATCTTCTGAGTGTGGATCATGATATGCCCCACCCTAAACAAAAGAAGGATCAACTCTTTAAAATGAAAGATTACAAATTGATTTGCAGTTTTTAACCAACATACATAAGCAAGAAACCCCAAACTTAACCACATACGATTTTTCTTTCATGGTATTAATAACTGCCAATATCAACTCAGAGACTATGTAATCAACAATTAATTCGGTTTTGCCGCTTGCTTGCTTTTACCAAAATGACATTGACGAAGTTTTCCCTCCTACTTGTAATTTTAAAGTCCCGAGCATGATTCAGACCCTCAGATTTTTGCCATGAATGAAACACAGCTGTAACATCTCTGGAGGAACCTTTTACTGGAGGCCTTGCTAAATTAATTTCTGATAGAATCTGGTCACTCTGCTACTAGTAATTTTTAAAACACAAACAGGAAATGCATATAGTTTGTGACAACTGCAACACTAAAGCACTTTCTCTTATCAGCTGTTATACAGCAGTACCTAGAGGTACCAACAGTCACAAAATCTACTTTAGGAAAAATAAGAGGTGTTCCTGAACTAAGAAATCTATAAGCTAAATAGTTAAGTCAGACAGGATAGCAAAAAGAATATCATTACCTCTACCTTACTCTACTGAATGCAGTACTTCCTGGAAGTACTTGAAGCAAAAGCTTAAGTAACCCCTTAGAAACATCCGTATGTACGTAATTTGCCAGGAAATATGATTTGACTCCACTCTTAGATGCTGCAGTATGGACCAACCAGATAAAATTCAATGCTCTCTACAGGAACCCACAGGAAACTGTACTGAAACCCCTGTGAGAATTTATATCTACAATGTCCAAGAAAAAGGTTAAAAAACCAAATCCACAAAAAAAGCCCAACCAGAATTAAAAATTGTTATTTCAATTCACTTTACAAGTGACTCACAAAATCTATTTTGCCTTTTGTTAATGAAGATCTGGTCTCACTGTCACAGATAACACAACCCTAGAAACTGTGCCAAGACGAGAAGTGCAGCTACGGCACTGATTTAAATCACAGTTTGATACTTTTAAAATTTACAAGAGGTTGAAGAATTTGATTAGATTAGTATTTGTGTAAGACATCTCTTCTTTGTCAGCAGTTGTTACAATTATAAGGCAGCAATAGCAACTTGTGCTTGATTTTCTTCTGCTTGTCCCCTTTTGTGTACATTTAAATTAAAACTAAAAAGAACCCTTTAAGCAAGTGTTGTACTTACACTTGAAAAGCCCTAAAACTAATAATGAGTGCAAGTCTGTTTTGTTGGGGTTTTTTTTAAGTAAAACCTAGCAAACAAAGAATGTTTTTCTTTAAAAAGACTTGGTAGCGCTAAAGAGAAACCAGTGAGAAACTCGAAACATGGATGAGAGGAAACTTCACAAAATATGAGGAGAGAGAGAGAGAGAACCAGTAGACCTGACTAGAAAAAAATATAATAGGGAAAGAATAAAGAATCTTTGAGAACACTGATGTTATTCCTCATTTTTTAGTTCAGTAATTCTGAGGGAACTGAAGTTCTCTGATTTCTAATGCAGAATGCAGAAGGAAAAAAAAGGGGGTAGGGCAGAAAGAGCCAAAGAATGCCTTCTTTGTGAAAATGCCTTTACAAGTCATAAGAAGATTGACAATTTAATCCTGATTTGTTATTGAAAGTACTGTAAACAAACAAAAACAGCTTTGCAAATTTACAGACTTGCCATCCTTTTCAGAAAGAGTATTTCTCCTTTCAGACTTCTGAGGGTTGAAATACAGAATTAAGGCTTAATTTTAAGAATAATGACCATAAAGATAAAGGCAAGTTCTTTACAAATGATCAGGCATTCCAAAGCAAATGAAAATGAACAAAAACTTACGCAATTAGATACACATAAATTTCTCTAATTAAAATAAAATTTATCAATTATCAAAAACCAAATAATGGTCTGATAAAAACAATCTGCCTCTACATAATATGAAATGAAATCTAAATTACTTATCAAATTAATATCTGCTCCATAATGCAGAAAAAATCCTAATGCATTGAAGTCTACAATGTAGCATGAGCTTTTATAATCAAAACCTTAAACAAATCGAACATCAAAATGTTGGTACTATTGCCTTTTTACAGTAACATCCTAAAGAATAAGTAACATTTAACCTGACTGAAATGAGAAATGACTAGACGCACACACAAAAAAAAAGTTTTGAAATGGAGCTGCTGTAATCCTTTCTAAGTAGCATTTTGTTGTTGTTGTTGTTGTTGTTGTAGTATTTCTCCTATTTTAATGAGATCTTTTCTTATGTGTGAATACACACAGCCCTGAATGGAGGAGATGTGGTAAGTACGAAAAAACATATCACACCCTTTTTTTGCCCTCCTGGAATGAAGAGCCAACCGCTACCTGAAAACTTTTTAATGGTATTTATAGATCACTATCAAGTCAGCTATATATAAATTAAATAGGCAGAGTTTTTTAGTCTCTGATAATAAAGCATGATTTTAGACCTTAAATAATACATGCAGCTCTTTGACTTCCTTCCAATTTGTCAACAAATCTGTACTAGGTGTTCTCTACTTAGAAGTCACAGATGTACATATAGAGAAGTAAACATTTTTGTACTTCTCTCTGCACCGTTTTGCTCCAATTTTGATCAATGTTAGAGCAATTTAAGGATCTGTGGACAAATGCAGTCATCTTTACACATCTGGTGTGTAAAGCATCAGATAATTCAGAAGTGTTGTGTAAGGAATGTAAGTCAACAGCAGAACTAGCCCCTCCTCTACTCATTAAATAATGCTCACAGTAAAACACAACACGATATCTAGTGACAGTAATCCCTGTAAGGGATCAATTGACTAGTGGCTTCTCCAACATAAGACCTCTAGGCTAACCCAGTTATTTGTCATTCTAAGCAAAACAGATATTGCAAGTTTTGATATTCGTCTAGTAAATGATGGCATTTCAGCAATAGCTTCCTGCTATAAGTGAGTGAAAATATCACTTCAAAAATTAACATTAGCACTCATAACAGAAATACATGCAAACATAAATACATACAAGAAAAGCTAAATAAAAACACAAATAAGGTTAATTAAGCAAAACAGTATGATAAAAATGACATCAGACAATCTAGGTAAAGACTAGGAACTACTAATGAAATTTTAACTTTAGAAATAAAATTTTCTATTCTCACATCTCAGTACTTTAAGAGAATGGTATTCATAGACCATTTTTTTTAAAACAGCCTCTCATTTTGCACTTGAAATATTTAGCCCTTCGGAAAAAAACCAACATCCCTTTCCTTACAACACGACAAATAAACAAGTAATTGCAAACAGAAGACAGAAAGCAGGACACTGTCCCACATGAACTAAAGAGAGGAAGGTAAGCCTTCCATAAGAGGCAACATTTTGAACTAACCCTATTAGTATCATCCGTACAGTCTTCTCGTGATGAGCCAACAGATCTTGTGAGTGACTTATGCTGCACCTGTGGAGATAACAGTTGCAGGCTGTTTGCTCTGGCTGCCATCCCTTGCCCTACGCTTAAGCCACCCTCTGAGCCCTTTGACCTCACTCTGTCCCGGCTCACATACATAGAGTGTCTATGAGGGCGCTGCTGTGAAGAAAAAGGACTGGTATAACCTAGACCATAGGAAAAAGATTCATGTGGAGCAGATAGAGAGTGGGAATGGCTTCCATCCATGTGATCTGGCAGTTTTAACTCCTCCATTGTTTTGGAGTGTCTTGTTGGTGGTCTTCTGGTGTCCAGGGTACCCTCACTGCGGTTATTCCTGCCAGATGGACTGAGCATAGTTCTGTTATCGCTGTGTCGAGGAGCAGTTGGACTGGTAGGAGAGTTCAAGTCCATACAGCTGGATGGAAAATACCTACTGCTGTTTGGTTCTGCAGCTTGGGCCCTGGCCTCAGAGAGGTTGCCCACAGATTTTGAGTCTGTCAGAACCCCATGGCTCTTTGACTTTGTCCGATATGAAGGACTCTTAGAAGACTGCGGGATAGTATCAATATAGCTGTGGCGACTGTGCTTATCACCAGGTTGCAGCGTCCCAGTTTTGCTTTGAGAAGTTTCCATAAACGAGTGCCGGTTCTGCTGAGATCTGGTGTTAGACTTCAGGTATTTTGAGCCTGAACCATCAGAACTTTTTGTGTCCACATTAAAATCAAATTCTGTTTTTCCCTTTGTTTCCTTTGGGCTGAGAAGATGTGGCATGTTATTATTGGCTAGATCCTTGTTGCCAGATCCAGGTGTGTTGCTTGATTTTTTTGCATGCATTGGACTATGTGCAGCTCCAGAAAGGTTTCCATTTAGAAAGCTTTCATTTGCTGGAAGACCCTCTTCTCTTGGCCCGCCAGCACCTAGCGCCTGTATATCCTTGCTGTTTGATCTGTGGTGTGACTGCAAAGCAGAACTTTTGCTGGCTTGATTTCTACATTAAAATGCATAAAGAAGCATTAATATACCATATTACATATTCATGATATAATAATTTCAACAAAGTACACTCATTTCAGAAAGGAGTTGCCATTTAAAACCACAAAATTTAACTGCAGTAAGATCAAATACTGCCAACTAGGCATCAGAAGCTCCACTCAAATAACAGATTTGCAAGTGTTAGTACATTGTTGTTTCTTTCTGGTTATATCCTGATGGAAAAAACTCAGCTTTGGTTAATGGATTTTGCTGACGAAGAAAAATAGGAGGATATAAAATCCAATCATAGAAATTCCAACATATATTTACACATTCATGCATGTGAGTAATATATGTGCACATCAATATGTAAGCACCACATTATGAAAATTAGATGTATATTCATTAAAAAAAATCTTAAATACACCTGGCATATCAAAGTGAAGGTAGAACAATAACGTATGTCAGCAGGGTCAAAAAAACTTGATACAATCAATGCTCCAGGCCATCTAATGTATGTCTGATTTAGAGGGGGAGGGGAAGGGGAAAAGAGGTTATTGTGCTGGTAAAGACATCCAGACAGAGTGAGCCTGAGCTCAGATCAGCAGAGCAAGCCCTGTAACACCAAACCTAAACCCACGTCTACCACAGGAACCCCAGCTTTTTTTGGAACTTGGCACTATCCCAGTTCTTGGCACACTAGCTCATCCCCAAAGCTGCATCCAAGATGTTCAGCAACCAGACTGACTTGGTCCAGAGCTACTTAGTGATGTCCTTAACCTCTACTCTACTTTCCAGCTCTTGGTTTTGGGATTATGAGACTGGGGTATCAGTTGGTTCTGCAGTCAGCCTGAATTTATTTGAGCAGGATTTATTATCTCAGGTTTTCTGGCATAAAACCAGTTCTGCTTCTGGACTTACTCTGGCATTGCAAGCTAGCCATGTCTGAACAATGCTGTAGCTGTACTTGTTAACCTTGATGGATCTAGGCAGGCCAGGTTAACTTACAGTTGACTTATTTCTGTATCAAATCTATGATAATGTAACTCAGAGATATTACTGGGTGTTAAAGCGAAAGCTCACTATACAGATGAGTTTGTACCTTTGTTGACCTTGTTGATAATTATAAATGGATAATGCTAGCCACTTATATATCTAGGATTTTTGTGTTACACTCTATTACAGTTTATAAAAATTTAGCAATTTTAATGACAGTTTAAAATATTTTTTAGCTCAAATGAAGTTTGTTTTTTTTAACTTAGAAATATAAGGAATATATAGCAATTTTAAATCAAGCTGCTGGGCAAGACTTTTAGGCAGGGAGTTCCCCAGGGATCTACGTTTTGATGTGGCCTCTTTCTGATGCCACATCTCTAATGGTAAAACTTCTCTCCTACGAAGGTATCTCCTATCTATATGAGCAGCTAAAACTTTCTGGTATTTAACTCCAAAAAAGTATAGAGTGTATATTCCATCATCCCAAATCTTAAAAAGGGTAATTTTTTTTTACTCTCACAGGGAGAACCATCAAAAAACATGGCTAGAATTAAAATCCACTATTATTCTGCTATACTTGAGAAGGTGGCCTTTATGAAAGCTTTTGTCAGAGAAATACCATGAGGCTTTTTGTACTGAAGTCTCTATCCACCAGTAAACCTGGTTCCTTGGTGTATTAAAACCATTTGGCTTCTCTCAAGCTATGTGGGTCCAACAAGGGAGTTGCTGAGCAAATACACCCTGCTTTAAGTTCAAGTAAACTACACTTGATTCACAACAGCAGAAAAATTCTGTTCATCCACAATCTGGAGCATGACCAATGCACACAGTTTTCAGGACACTTAGCTGCTAAAAATCTGTGCAAATTTTGAACTTTCAAATATCAAAACCTTGGACAGATTTGCACATGTACAATAATGGTAGCATTCCAAAGAAAAGAGCATTCCTTTGGAATCTCAGGCACCCTCCAAGCCACAGAATTCCTAGTGTTGCTCAAAAAAAAAGGGTAACATGTTTTTAAGACAGGTAAGCTGACTTAATTTTCCTTGTCAAATGCAGAAAAGGCTTGAATGTTGTCTTATTTTTTTTAATTTTTTTTTTACAGAAAGCATTCAGCCTGATGCAAAAAGTTAGCAAAAATTTCAGATTGAGTAGCTATAATACAGTGAAACTGTGTCTACTTCCTTTATTCAGTCAACATGGAACAGTTTATATGTCTCAATATGCCTAAACTGTCAAGCGACTGCTTTTCTTGTAGATGGTGGTTTATGTAAGCACGATAGCAACTCATTGGCAGACCAAATGTCAGTGATGACAGTGACATGACTACGTTTACCTGTTAGATAATGTGTTGCTGTCTGCGTGGTAAGGTTTTCTTTTAGCTGACCGCGAAGGTGAGCTCCCACAGCGATCCAAGAGTCTTTGGGTTTGAAATGAAGGATGGTTCAAACATTGTTCTGTCAAATATCTGTCTGCTGGATCTAACTTCAGTAAGTTCTTTGGAAAACAAATCCCAATGTTTAAATGTTAGTATCTGTATTTGCATCAGCAAAAAATATAACAAAATTCAGAACATTATTGGGATAGTTTTTTAATCTACAGAGTTTCTGTGATTAGATGCAACTGCTAAAATAATTTCATGTTGCATTAAACTACATAGGCTACAAGGTAAACACTTAAAACCCCCCTATGTTCTACCTAAGAGGTGTAAGCTCTCAGCCTTGCTTATAATGAAACATATATATGTATATAATGAATATATGTATGCATACATATATATGTGCTTAAAATGTTTAAAATACAAAAATAGCTAAAAATTTAAAATATGTTTTATGTATATACCTATACATGTTTTAAGCATATATATTTTAAACATAATTTTCAGGATATACCTCGCAAAAATGTTTTTAGAATGAAAAATATTAAATTTACCACTAACAAAATGCTACAATGAAACAGGCTTAACAAACAGAACAAGCATATGATAACATTCTTATCCAAACAAAAATAATCTTTTAAAGTTAGTATTTTTTTAAAAAATACAAATATAAGAGTTCTGGTTTTTACTTCTAGGGTTCAAGTACACCTGGTAAAACAGTATTCTGAAAAGTCTGAATAGTTTTTTACAGGAACAGGGCAATACAAAACTTATCTTGAAACATCTGAACATGCACTACTGTCAGCAAGGATAAAAGCCTGAATGGCTATTAAGTAAAAAGAATAGCTATTTTTTAAGGGTTATATAGGTTGACTAGAGAACAACACTGTGTATATGTGCATGTGTATACACACATGCTATGCATATCTGTATATGCATTAACATCATATTCAGCTACTTGACCACAAACTGGCTCTCCCTTCTGTCCTGGGTTCAGCAGGAGCAGTCATTTTTCTCCTTCTTAGTAGCTGGTGCACTGCTGTGTTTTTGACTTTCAGCCTGAGAACAGCGCTGATAACAGCGCTGATAACACCGATGTTTTTAGTTGCTGCTCAGTAATGCTTACTCTGACCAAGGACTTTCTGAGTCTCATGCTCTGCCAGGGAGGAAGTAGAGACAGGACACCTGATCCATACTAGCCAAAGAGGTATTCCATACCACAGAACATCATGCCCACTATATAAACCGGGGGCAGTTACTCAGAAGGGTTAGATTACTGCTCGGGTTGGACTGGGTATCGGTTGGCGGGTGGTGAGCGGTTGTATTCTCTTCCCTTGTTATTTCCCTTATGATTATTATTATTGGTGGCATCAGCAGTAGTTTGTGTTATACCTTAGTTACTGGACTGCTCTTATCTCAGCCTGTGGGAGTTACATTCTTTCCATTCTCCTCCCCTTCACAGGATCTAGGCGCTTCAAAATGAAAAATGCTCAGGAAATAAAGCAAGTAGCAAGCTACATTCCTGTGTAGTTTGGACATACAATATGCAGCATCTTCCTTTCTCAAGTGACTGTACTGAATGATTAACTTCTCTTTCCTCCTCGGTGACTATCAATACAGTGATTAGTGATTACAGACCAAGATTTCTAAACTATCTTAGTGGCAATTTCCTAGTGCAACTGCTGGAGAAGCAAATCAGCCAAGGGTAAAACTTCACTCTACTTGCCTGCTGCTGACCACCAGTAAAGTATTGGTGACAAATCAGAGAAGACAGTCTGTAGTGACTATGAGATGATTACAGTCAGGAGTCGAAGGATGGTAAGAGAAGCATTAGGGATGGGACCCAGGATAGCAAACTTCATCTTCTATAAGGAATTACTTTGCAAAATCTCTTGAAAAACTGCCATTAGATCAAAGCCACTTGATTTTTGAAGAAAATTTTTGAGAGTTCAATAACAAAGCATCTAATTGTACAGAAGATCTCAAAAATCTGCATAAGGTCAGGTTGGCTAAACAGGTAGTTTCTTACTGAACAAAAATGCAAGATGGGAGTGTATTAGAACTAGACTCAAGGACAAGATACAAAGGAGAAGACTACAAAAGCACCGTGTTAGCACAAAGGTTAGGCCACTTTCAAAGGCCCAAGTCCAGCTGGAGCTAAGGCAAATGAAGAACATCAAGGGTAGAAAGAAGGGGTTCTACAAATATTCTAGTAGTCAGAGTAAATGCATGTCTGCGGCTGAATAGGGGAGACAACTGGATGACAGATGATATAAAAAAAGACTGAAATACTCAATGCCTTTTTGCCCAAATCATCACAGGCTCCCAACCCCAAAATACATACTTGAAAACCAGCATGATTTGTGAAGAAGAGGGAAGGAGAGGAGTAAGAAACCAACAGGGCCAGATGGGTGCCTGTTCATTAATCTAGCCCAGAAATGCTCTCTAAACAGAGATACATCAATAACTCACTACTTTAGCTTGTATAAGTTGAAGTGTAGGTTATTGAGTAATCTAGTAATCAGATCTGAGGTAACCCTGGGAATGCAGATAATGAGAAACACACCAAGTGTGGACATGTGCCAGACTGTCCAGTGTCTGGAGAAGAGACAGACATATAGCAAAGTATTTGCAGTATTTGTAGCATGCAACTTAACCACAAGTCTCTTCTGTTTCTTGTAGTCTTTTGCTTATTCTTTCAAACGTTCCAAGCCCTGAAGTAGGTAATGTAAGTCAAACACAAAGTATCCCCTGTACAGAATCCCTGACCTTTCCCACCTCATAGGGAGAAATATGGACAGAAAACTTGCTTCCTTAAAATTCCAGTGCTTCATTTCACAACTTTGTAACTTTTAAATCACACCGAAAGAACCCAGAAGACACTGAGATATAACATAAAAATTAGGATAAAATTGAAATAAACCCCACACCAGCATGTGTAACAGTTGTCTGAAGAATGATGTTGAAATTGCTGTTCTGCAATACCTGCTGCTACAGCTTGAGCTACAGCTAAACATGATGCCAGAAAAAAGTTTCTGTGAATTAAAAAATAGAAGAGAATGTATAATATCAAAACCAGCAGGTTTTGAGGTACCTAATTTTGCAGACTCCATGAAACCAAGATAAAAGCTATGCTGACTCTTTTCACGAGGCAGGGAGATTAAATGAAAGCAATTTGAACCAGTTGTGTTGAAGAAAAGAGTAGAGCAAATTCGGTGTATTTCTGCTGGCTGCATCAGTACTGCTAAAAGCAAGTAAACACACAAGTATACCCCAAAGCAGCTGACCTTTGGTTTCCAAGACAACTGGCACAGATGGGCTTGGGACCACGCATTTATTTTAGAATTGATTAGCCATAGCCATGCTTCATACTTGTCCCAGATTGCCTTTAATTCTTACGTGGTAGCCTTGTGATTCTAAACCTAATTTTTGACACTATAACTTCTTTTTTCAGCTTACTGTGGATGAAATAATGGGAGGCTTGTACTGCAGCTTACAATGTGAGGTTTTTATAGTATAATAATAAAAACAATAATACACGTTGCATACACAGAAACATGGCACAAATATATAGCACTATGCTTTACGATGTTTGGCCATTTTGAGGGGAGCCATCTTACCCTAATCCCCTGTAAGAAACTCTCTCAGGACCATGTCCTAGTTTGGCCATGGGTAACGAGCTGACTTGCTCCAAAACAGGACTGAAGAGTAACTTAGCACACACACTATGTAGAGGGGAGGGATAGCAGGCAGATTAAGGGCCAAGATTAAAAAAAAATACTGTGCTTCAACTTTGTCTTTGACAACCGTCCACATCCTCCTGCTATTCCAACAATAAACAACCAACTCAGGTTAGCCTAAATACTCTGTAGATTTATCTAAATTTTTTACTGGTTGAGAGCTCATATTCCAGCATTACTAAAGTAACCTGTGCATCTGAATCTATGTCAGTGTGAATGCATATTGCTGCAAATGATGGTGATTCTTTTTTCCATATTATATATTGCTTATCAAATCAGTCCAACTTGAACACTCTCCTGGCATTTGCAAAGGGTGTTTCTTCCTTATTCCTAGGAAACATCAAGCCTTGCTACAAACAATGGTGATACCAAAATATCTCAAAGGAAGCTCGCAAGTACTTTTAAGATGTATTATACTGAGAAACAAATATAAAAAGTCACATTTTTCCCTACATATTACAGACAGAAAATAAAACACATTTTCCTACCTTCATAAGATCAAGCAATACACCACTTAAAATTCCCAAGTATCTTCTCTCTAAAGACTGTGGATGATTGACTGCTGGAAACTGTAAAAATAATATAGCGTAAATATACTGGCAATGTAAACAAGGTATACATGAATATGGTATTTCAAAACCAGAAACCACATAATGAATCAAGGCATGTAATTAATGGGATTCATCAGTACTGAAAAAGTTAGTGATTCATGAAACAATAAAATAACATTATAATGAAAACAAATAACTGTTCATGTATAGCATGCATTTACTCAACCAAAGAAAGTATTCTTGATTAGCAGGGCAGTCAAGGAACCTCTCTCAAATAAGAAATAACCAATTTAGTTTTATAAATGTGCTTGTGGCATTATGATTAACAAAAGTGGGAGGTTAGATTCAGAAATAACCTCAGTAATACATACTTTTAAAAGATTTAAAAATAGCTTTGAGATAATTTGAGAGAGCAAATACAGTATTAAATAAATGCTAACGATTAACAGACATTTCCATCATGGTTTTAGGGAAAAACATCAAAATCCCAAAGGTTTAAGACTCAGGATTACTCCTGTGGTCGTGCTGCAGTAAGAACTGGCAACAGCATGGGAAGTAGCGCACACTGCTGGAGGGCATCTTTTGTTAGCTAGAGTCTGGACAAAACTTATGAAGGCAGTATTTGAAACTAACCCTGTCTAGAAAGAAGAACAGGAGAGGCATGAATGATTTGAAGAAAGAAAAAATAAAGCACACAATTTTTTTTTTTTTGCTTGCTTTGTTAGCAAGGCAAAAGTAAACCAAAGAATTTTTCTTCTTATCAAATGAAAGTTGCTATTTCATTGCTATAACGTATCAAGTACAATGTGTTGAAAAGAAACAGATAAAGATCCATTTCTTGACTGCATTGAACTGACAACAAACAAATAAACTCATTTCAGTGCTGTAAGTTAAAATTTAAAACCTAAACATATATACCAGTGTTTTCAGAATTAGAATTAAGGCTGGATTTCCAACAGAAGCATAAAACCTCTCATGGATCTAACTTATGCTGAATTTAGAGGAATACGCATTTGAATACCAGAGAAGACTGGAAAAAAGACAAACCAAACCAAACCAACAAGCAGCCAGCCTATTGCATTAATCACCGTTTATCCACAGCTATGCAACTGAGATCCAGATGCTTTGTTAGCAGTTCAGAGAGTTGTGGAATTTGCCTAATACTATGCAAGTGTTTCAGTTGCAGCCTGGCTTGATCCCATCCACATCGTAAGTATTTTCTAAAAAGCCATCTTAAGCTAAGACATCAAAGCAAAAATACTGACAACAGGAAGCACATAGTGTTCTTGCCTACTGGTACATGAAAGCCATCATTTTATGTTCAAATGGTTTCAAGTCATACATAAAATATACCCACATAAAATATTGAGTTATGGTTAAAAATCACTGAAAATACAAGAAAGCAATAAAATTCAAGTCAGTGATTAAGACAAACAGCAACAACAACAAAATATCAACAAAGATGAAGATAAATTTTTTACATTGGTGTTTGCTATGGTATTAAAACAGATGAGAACTATATGTTTGGTCTAAAAATGCCAATGAGCAGGAAGTACTGAAGACTTTCATTCCTTTACTTTCACTTTTGCATTTTTCAGCTCTCACATCTAGGGCTTGCTATATTTACATGATCACCTTCCTCAGATTAAATACTACCATCAAACCTATGCTTTAAAGAGCAACCCAGAATTAACACCCATTTCCAAAAATGCATTTTATGTGGAAGCAAACTGCACTGCGTGTGCACTGTATACATGTGTTAGACCACTATGAATTGTTGGCCATTGTTTGTACTAGCATTATTTTTCATAAATTACATTATGTAAGCTTTGAAGGAAAATGAAAGAACATTAGCTTAAATGTTTTTGTTCCTAAATAGTCTCTATAATTCTCTGTAAGTCTCTGTAATTTTCTTTTTACTCTGCTTTTTTTTGAAACGGCTTACTAATGATTGATAATTCTTAAGTCCAAGTCTGCTGTGTTCATCTTAGATATCAATTTAGGTGAATCATGGCTCCCATGCTTCTTCCACTTTTTACATGAACCAAATGGCAAAACATACTTGTTTTCATGTAGAATGACTATCATAAAGAATATTTTACATCTGGAATGATCAAGGAAACATGAAAATGTGCCAAAGCCATGCAAAGCAGTAATAAGAGATGGCTATTCACTAGAATTGTTCAGATTCTCCAGCTTATTTATAATTTATTTGTAGAACAATATTTACAGCCCTACATTGTCACTCACATTCCATAAGGGCATGAGCCTATTGGTACTTTATGATCCCATATTATTTTATTTCCTTAGGCATTCAACATTCCATGGATATTTCTTCCTCAAAAGGACTGAAAAGAGATTACTAATACCCCCTAAACCTCAGAACTGAGGAAAACTGTGTACATATATATATATATATATTCTTGGAGGAAATCAAGAGAAAAGACAGAAAGTTTGTAAATGTACATCTGTATACATGTGCATGTGGTGCTGGAGTGTTTGTATTAGAATTTTAAAAATCCCATGCTATAGTATGGCAGTACTCACAGCTACGGTAATGTAGAAATTCACAAAACCTAAACATATGGATAAACAATTCCACAGCATGGCTAGCTTCAATCTTGTGAATACCCAGAGCCAGATCCAGCTTGTAAGTAATAATTTGCATGATCACAGCTTACCTTATATCTACTATGCAACAGAAAATCTTCCACTATTAAACACTATGCTACATTCAGAAAAATGTACTTTTAAGGCTGTCTGATAGCATGAATCTCATGATTTAACTATTGAATATCACATTCAGAAACAATTTTGTTTTCAGTATTTTCATCTTTAAGCCATTATTCAGATTTTACTTAAGTGTTTTAAAAATACTCTCTATTAGAAGGCATATGTCACTGTCATCATCACTAGTATCCTGACTTTACAGATAGAGCTAAGAAGGCAGCAACATGTTTGAGGGCAAGTAATAAACCACTGATCCAGGATGAGAGCAGAGACTCGTAACTCTCAACCCTGTGTTAATCACATTAAGTCCATGCTCTCTTCTTGAATTACTGTATTTTAAAGCTACAAACCAAAGATACTTCAATCTCATCCTAAGACATTACAGAGCATTTATCCAAATTAGATTACACTGCACAACTAGAACTGCTGTAAAATAGTTGAAGAAGCAGTAATTTATTTTGCTTACAACTTTTAAAGCATTGTTTTCCTGATAAGGGGTTATAAATTTTTTAAACAGGAAATTCTATCCAGCCCACTGTTCTAGACAGGATCAAATATAAATAGGAACTTGCAAGAAATGCTCATCTAATAATTGTTTTAAAGCCTTCACTGATGGAGATCTACAAACTTCAACAAAAACTCTTAGGAATTAGCTATCCTAATACCTAAAATAATTATCTTAACACCTTAACCCAAGTATTTATTTTCTTATCATCATCAGCTAAATCCAATCAATGACAACTTTTAAGACACTTTAACAAAACCAGGTCCCCTCTCTTTCCCGTTATCATTCTCTAAATTTTCTCTTTTACAGGGTAAAATTCAAATCTTGAGTCTTTAGCACAGATTAGATCTTCTAAAACCTTTCTATGCCTTTTTATGGGTTTTTACACTAATGATATCAGACCATTTGTCAAGACCAAAGATTCACTTTTTTAAGCAACATTCATGAATAAAAAATGCCAACCAAAACTGAATTATAAGGAAACATGAGTACAATCACTGACCAGGTATTGTTAAAGATAACAGAGCTATTACTTATGTATATTTCTTCTGGGATTTTGCAGTATTGCACATACCAGCTTGAGCAGCTTCTTCACACTAGTGTGTCTGTCATTACATGTTATTAACAAATCCCTGAAAGGGGAACAATGCTAACACTAGGAAGAGCTTTTTTACTCACGTGGCTTACATCAGCTCTCCAGGACTCTAAGTCAAAAGGCAAAATGCTCTTCTGCCACGACAGCAGCATTTATGGCTTAGATTATTTCAACGCAGTAGCCTGAAGATAGCAGGCATGAATTTTCCATACCTCAAACTGACAGAGCTATACCACTAAATTTTACACTGTAAACTTTGCAGGGTAATGCTAAGCTGGATATAAATGCTAACGTGCATGTCAAAAAAGTAAAAGAAATGAAAGAAAAATTTTTATATTTTTATTCAACTTTAAGCAGTACAAGTAACACATTTATAAACTCAGTACTGGTGTGATCAGAATTTTTTCTTTAAATTATGAATGCCTTATAGCCTAAATATCCTATACCTACACAGAAACACATGCAATACATAATTCACAATGCAAATGAAAAGAACTTTCACAGCAGGAATGACAACACTGTAAATACCGTGTGAGTAAATAAAATAATAAAAAAAAGAACAAAGCTTTCTCTTACCCGCAAGCCATGGAAGCGTGGGTTGCTATAGAAGAGCTTCATCTGCTCGGCTGGCAGCGGGCCTAGCACCTTCTGAATGGTAAAGAGTTGGTCAATCTCACTCTCACCAGGAAACAAGGGCTGTCCGTCACTCAGCTCTCCCAGGATACAGCCTACAGACCACATATCCACAGCCTTTCCATAAGGGGCTCTGTAAAGTGAACACACAATGTCTTTCACTAACTGACACTGTCTTCTTACTGAGCTGTTTCAATTTACAGGCCGTATTTCCCATGGCCTGCTTCCTTACAACACAGAAAAATAGACTTTGATATTAAAGAAACTACCTCAAATACCAAGCCCTCTGTTTCTGCCATGGATTGCCTGATGTATCACTGCTTGAGATGGCAGGAGCAGAATTCTCAAGTATCCCAAGGGATCTGGCTACCTTTGTGAAAAATCTTACATACACTAGTAGTCTTTCTGACTGTGAAGCAGTTACCATTCCCAGTTAAACTACCATTAACTTCCCTGCTCTCCAA
Source organism: Coracopsis vasa (assembly GCA_026283785.1). NCBI lineage: Eukaryota > Metazoa > Chordata > Aves > Psittaciformes > Psittacidae > Coracopsis > Coracopsis vasa. The sequence continues at coordinate 40,689 of JANHGB010053055.1, forward strand.
GGGGTTAATGACTCTGCTCTATTTCTGCATCACATTTGTTTTTCCATTGTGCTTAACAGGTGGATAGGCATCCTGGGTTTGGGCACTGGGAGAACAGAAATGATATAAAATCTTCGTTGCAGCATTCACACAGTGGAATTTTTAATTAGAGAGAAAATAGAATGTCCCTGAAAAATATTCCTTAAAAAATACAGGTGAGGAAGCAGTGAAAGCATCATAAAATAGGTAATTCCTGTTTTGGAGCAAAATCACAGAAGGGTGTTTCGGGATAAATACTGATATGTAGTCTTTGTGCGCACAGGCAATGTTGTGTGGTAAGGAAGATGGTACCTCATATTCTAAACTACTAGTAACAAAAGATGCTAGGTCAGCAATGAAGGTACTTAACAGAAGAGGCAAAATGGATACTCTAGTCAGAAGAGACTATAGACTTGAAGATGGTTTGTAAGACATGTAAGACAAAATCGGAACGTAGAGAATGGAAGTTTGTGTGAAGAGAGTTGTAGACTACTGCGACATTCATTCTAAAATCACAAACACTGAAGAAATAGAGAATCCCCGGACAGTGACTCTTCATCAGAGACTCTAGCAATAGAAGAAGGGGGAATAGGTTTAAACTTGAACAGGGGAAGTTCAGGTTAGATATAAGGAAGAAGTTCTTTACTGTAGGGTGGAGAGGCACTGCAACAGGTTGTCCAAAGAAGTGGTGAATGCTCCATCCCTGGCAGTGTTCAAGGCCAGGTTGGACAGAGCCTTTGGTGACATAGTCTAGGGTGAGGTGTCCCTGCCCATGGCAGGGGGGTTGGAACTAGATGATCTTAGGGTCCTTTCCAACCCTAACTATTCTATGATTCTATTCTAAAACAAAACCCCACACCTCTGTTTGCCTTGTCTGAGGCTTTTTCCCCTTCACCTGACAGTACCGTAAGTGTAGGCATGTGATTCTGATGAAGCCTTAGAAAAAGAAGACAGGACAAGGGAGGTTAAATGAATGATCTGGAGCTAAAAAGAAGTTTCATCGTGTCTATAAACCAAAAACATGGGCATAACACAAAGCAGCCCAGGATGTTTTGCTCTTGCCCTTTCCAGTCAGTGAAAAATAAGTGGTAATGGGCTACTGCTGAGCCATGGCACATCAGCTCCTGAGCTACAGCTGGCCCCGACACAGACATGGGTGCTGTGATGGGTATGGAAAGCAAGGAGGGTGAGCCCATGGGATGGTTGTTACTGTGAGTCCAGGGAAAGGAAGCCCATGTGGGACCTTATGGAATCAAAGGGTGATGTTTTTTCTAAGTGGAAGGTACTTTGCTCACTGTCAGTGTCCCATGGGTCACTTGCACCCAGACACCCTTCCCCTCTGTGTGTGAGGTGTCAGGCCAGTGCCACCTGCTGTCGAGCCCTGGCACAGCTCTTGGGTTCTTTGCTGGTGACAACCAGCTGTTTTCTGGATGTGCCTTTTGTACCCTTTAGGGATCTGTCAGGATCTTTAAGTCAAAGGCAAAATTCCTGCTTCCTATTGTTCTATTGTTTTCTTTATCAGCATGTTTTATGGCACCTCTCCTGTTCCTCCTCATCTCTTTACCTTAGCTTGAGGCTTCAGTTTGCTCTTTGCCTTCTTGCTACCAAGTCCTTTGAATGAATTTACTTCTACAATGCCCTATAGCAATGAATCTGTACTTTTATTCAACCCTGTTCTGTTTCTTCCAGGGCTTCCACATGCACATTTTCATTCATCTTCACCAACCTCAAGACTTCTGTTTACAAATACTCTGAACTGTGCCAAAAGCATTGTTCTCACTGATGTCCAGACATGATCTGGAGATAGGTACTGGTCCCCACAACCAATATGGCCACCCTGTTTCCAGGAGGTAGAAAAGGTAGGGATGTGACCCACACATTGCTATGTGCTCTCGAGGCCACAAAATAGCCCAGGCTCACTGTTATTTATTGAGGATACACAGCGATATGGAGAGGCCATGATCCCTCTCACGCATTTTGCATTAGGATTGCTCAAGAGCTGCCGAGCAGCATGGACAATCCCTGGTGGTTTGGGGTCATCTCAAGTGGATCTCCCCAAGACCAGACAGTTCCAAATGTTGACAGCCCCAAACCAGTGTGGATGCGGGACAGCTTGTGCTAGGTGGCTCAGCAGTCAAGGATCACATGCTAGCCCTTTGGTTTCTTGTTCATCAGTAATAGGCACAGCCAGTACGTATTGATCTCACTGCAGGTCTGTGACAAAACAAATGAAAGCTGGGTTAAATTTTGCATTCTGTTCCTTAAAACCTAGGCCACTGTTTCAATGCAGCTTATGAGGAAGTTACCAAGAAAATAAAGACAGAATACTGTTCAAATTACTTACGAATTTGTGTATTTTCTATTTAAATTTGTAAGGCATATGAAAAGAGTATACAGATTTCATTTTTTATATATTTTATATATATATGAAAGTATTTGAAAACACAAAATAAAAGTTAGTAATATGTGATGAGTGACTGATCAGCTATCAACCCCAATGTGAGAGTTCACAGCGGAGGGTGGGAGGGGAAAGTTATTGCGCCTGTTTTCTCTAAAGGCAAACTAAAGCCACACATTCAGCACTGCTTACAAATAATTGTGATGATAGCACATCTGCATCAGAACTGTGCAGTGTGTAAGAGGAAGACGGTGCAGGCACAATGCATCTGACACCAACTATTACCTTTAAGCAAAGCTTTGTTAGAAAGCAAGCATACGTTTGACATGAGAAATGACAAGTGACTGATCTAAAAGAGTCTTTTTGCGGATGTAGGTGCTGTAAAGGCTATTTTTAGCCATTTTCACATCTATTTTGTGCACAGGCAAAATCCATCAGAAGAAGATTTCCAGGGGACCCTATGACTAAAGCACTGCACACTCTACTCCTGTGTGCTTGCTGAGGGCCTGCTCAGCAGAAAGCAGCTGTGAACATCACTTATCCCAGTCCATACATCTCTATGTCCATACATCATGTGCTCCTCAGTGCCAGGCTAGAGGGTGCTGCTCACGAGTAGTGACTGATTTCACAGACACAGGCAAGGCTGGAGGGGTCCATCTAATCCATCCCTCGCCTACTGCACGAGGTTGGTCTACGTTGTCTGATCAGCTGTTAAGCTCTTAGCAATGAAATCCTAACAGCAGCCCTGGGAAAGCCAGTATGCTAGAGCTCAACCAGGAAAAGGATAGGAGGACTGTTTCTTTCTTAGACCCCTCCTCCTCCTTGCTTTCCAAAACCAGATGAAAACCATGGAAGGATGACAAAGAAATCCTACATCAGTAGCAGGGGACAGATGTTCACCCCTTTCTTATGTCTACAGTGAAAACCATGTTTCTCCCTCTTCCCTCATCAAATATCTATTATCAGACAGTCCACAGGCCAGTGACAGTCTGTGTTCTTCTCTTTGGGAGCACCAGGAGGGAAGTTCGATGGGTTATGCAGCCCTGAGAGAGGAGAAGGCAGGATGGATTTATTTATTTAATTATAATACCAAAGAAGACTCACACAATGTAAAAAGGAATTCTGCTTCCTTGACCTGCCCTGCAGGTCTCCAGCACAGAGGAGAGGGCTTCTGGGACATGAGGTGTGGTCCTACCTACAGGCTGCCCTCTCTCCTGGGTTAAGCAGGGTGCTGCATGGGCACCAGTGGCTGTCTTGAGGCCCTCTGAAGCTTGCAGAGAAGCAAACAGAAACCCTCCTGGTAACTGTGAAGTTTGGCAACAACCGTGAAACAGAGATCAGAGGCAGCAATAACGAGAGGTTAAATGTGTGTTAGAAACAGGGCTATTTCTTCTCAAAAATCAGCAATTTATCGTAAGTCATTAGTTTGTAATATTGCTATAATTGTGTAACCTACACTGTTTCCCTAACTTCAACAGATGCTTGAATAGTGACTGATGCCTTTAACTTGGAATGCACAACAGACATTCATGTGTGCAGGCATCTGAACGAACACACAAACATACACATACATAACTTAAGAATGAGCAAATAAAGCTATACAATCATTATAAAAGAAGGATTGGCCAATAGCAGAACTTAAAATTACACTGCAGAATGTATGCTGGCTTTTGTTACTTCCATCTTGGCTGCTGCCCATCTGAACCTCAGAAGCAATAAAGAACAGAGGCATCTTCTGTTTACTTCATTCTCTTTGCAACATCCAAGTATGCATACTCAATTTCTTGATCAGCAGGACAAGTGTTTGTAAATTCATCTCTTGCATATGCATTGTTCAAGTATCTTGAAATCCCTGTCATTTCAGGTGGAAAATCAAAATTTCTATATTTTTTTGCAACAACCTTTTATTAAAAGAAAAAAAGAAAAATATCATTACATACATGATCTGAAAAAAACCCAAATCTACTCTTTGTGCATAGTTTTAATTTTCAGTGTGCAAGTCTGTTGTTATATGCAACATAAGGGTAAAGAAATGAAGAAGGCTAGCTAACAAGCTAACTCACTTAGAGGATTTATTTGGTATAAATACTCTGCTAGAGCTGTGCAGAGCTATGTGGACCAGTAGACCACACCTGGAAGGAGCTAGCATTAACCAGAATTAACAGAATAATCCTATAGTAACAAACTGCCCCACTCTTGGATACTTTCACTGAAAGGAAAAACTTGAATTGAAATACTAAATTTCAAATGGCTAAGGAAAACAACTACTGGCTGATACCTAACCCCTCCCTGTTGGCCAGCAAAGGATGGTGTGATGTTCATCCTCCATCATCCTTCAGGCATTCACCTGGCATAAGGTGAGTCTCCCCATATTGGCGCTGCTGACCCTGCTACCTCTGAGCTTTACTGTGCCTGTAGTCAAAAGGGACACTTTCTAAAGGGACCTAGTTTGTTTGAAAGCCAATGAATTTCCAGTGCAGCCATTTCTCTGCCAGAACTTGGTTGGCTCCAGAGTAGCCCAGTGACAGACATCTTGGTCACTAGAACTGTTAGGTAAGTGTAGATGCTCCACAGCCCTGCAAGAGGAAGCTGGGAGCATTGTCTGGAAGGCAATGAGTGATTGTTACCCTGCTGGTGTTATTGATACTAGCAGTGATATTCAGCCAAGCAAGAGTTTTGGATTAAAAGTAGGAGAGACAGGATTGAATTTCAGTTTTTGTTGGCTTCTTGAATCGGCATGGACAAAATAATTTAACCTTACTGGTCCATGCTCATAAGCGTTTTGCCTACGAAATGCAAACAAAAACACTTCTCTACAGCACTCATTTCATACTTACGAGAGGCTTAGTGAGTGCAGTCACAGCCCAGATATGAAACCAGATATTCTAGCACCAGAGTCATAAATTGAGGATCTGCCTCACTGTGGTGTAATGAAATGGCCTTGTGCACTAGCACACAGTGTCCCAACACAACCACCATGTGGCCTTAGAACAGATAAAAGGATTCCTCTGCATTTTAGAAAAGGACTTGAGCTTCTGTGCCACTCTTCTCTTTAGGAAGCTAAAAAGTAAATGCAAACCTTGATTATATGAAGCTTTGGTAGGAGGTTGCAATCTGCTAAGGTGAGATCATCTCCATCCAGGAATTTCCGACTGGAAACAGTGATCTCCTCAGTGCTGTAAGCATCAATTTCATCAGGCAAGGGGCTATTTAAATAGTTGTCCAGCTTCCTCAGGGCTTTAAGCAAAGATTTTTCCAAATCTAAGTTAAGACAATAAAAAGTTTATTCAAGCTTGTACCAAGATCTCTCTGACACCAAACAGAAAGGCAACTCCTGCATCCTGTCTCCTGGCACCAGCCCAGCTCACAGACATCTGGCCCTGCCAGCTCCTGCAATTCCCTTATCCTAAGCTTAAAACTTAATGCTGGGATAAGAGCCCTAAGTAGCTAAACGGGGGTTCTGAGAAAAACCGGAATGGGGCTGTGCTACCAGAAATGGCTCCTCAAACACCTCTGTGGAGCATGCTTTTGTAGAGTGACCTGGAAGAGTGGCTCTGCCTTCACACTGACTTCTTGCCTTGGGACCCATGGAGCAAGTGCCTGCCTACAGGCTCCCAGCGAGGCTGGGAGCAATGACAGCAAGTGTACTAGAACAGTACAGCTCTGATTTCTTCCAGTAACTATTAGGTCTGACGAAAGAACTGCAGCACTTACTTTCATTAGCATCTTTTCTTGGGTTCTTTATGAATGCAGAGAATTTTGCAAACACATCATTTCCTGCAGAGTTAGACTCAGGGTGGTTCGGTGCAAGCTTGGGATACCTGGGGAGTTGAACAATAAAGGTTATATGACTAGCCTTTATTTCCATCTCCACTAATCAACATAGATTATTTACACTGAAGTGTCACAATATACACAGGACTCTCAAAGGGAACCATCCTGAACTGAAAATCACTTGGCAAGAGATTTTAAACATACCTAAGCCATGTGGATGACCACCTTTCATTGAGGGAGATGGGAAACAACTGTTAGTGCTGCAAACACTGCCCAAATAGCCCAGTGCTTCTCCTACGCCCCCTCCACCGGAGGTGAGGGTATGTGGAGCACAGCTTCTGGCATGAGGAAAAGCAGAGGGAAAATCCCTACTCACACTAGCTGCTGCTCCTCCCAGCCTCCTTGCCTGGCCAGCTCAGGCGTCAGCAAGCTGAGAGCAGCCAGCCCAGAAGCTATTGTTGAGGGGCAGAGAGGAAGGGGAAAGTGGAGGGGAGCAGCCGTTTGCCTGGTTTAAGTCAGGTTTGGGTGCTTGAGAAGGGAGCACTGGGAAGAGAGCTTCCCCCGTCAGGTACATGGTAGAGGGATGGGACAGGATGCTGCTGATGGTGGGACAGCGTGGTTTGGGGCAAGGTGGAAAGAGCTCCTGGGGTGGGGAAGGACAAGTCCGCACATGCAGTTCTAACACATGCATAATGAATGAGGGCCTGACCCAGCAAAACCAAGGGGTTTGTTCACTGAACCCCCACTGAGGGCCATGAGGGGCTGAAAGCAAGAGAAGTGGCCAGGAACACGGTACCGGGGCGGAGACAGCTTTTCTTCCAAGAACTCCTCAATCTTGTTGACATCGGTTTTCACTTCACCATCAAATGTCATGAAGGGAGGGTTTGTTCCCGGGGCGAGGTTCTGCAGGTCAGCAGGCTTTCTGGTGGGAGGAAAGAGAAGGGGTTGATCACTGCAGGAACCACATTTGCAATTTCTACACTTAATTGCAACAAACCGTTTCACCTTTAAAACAACAGGCTGCTCTACATCCTTCTTACAAAATAAACCTTAGCCAGCTGCCTCACACCAGTGGTGTGAGAATTCGTTAGCCCATATCTGAATGTGCTCTGAAATGCTTAAAAAATACCCCAAAACTTCTGTGTCGTGTTACAGAGACCTACTGCAAAACAGGTTAAAATCGCAACTGCTTCAAAGGAGTTAGTCCACCTTATACTAGTGAACCCTAAAGAGGAATCAGGCATCCAGACTGTTAACACAATGCCGTGTCATGGTGCCATTTCAAATCTATCAGAAGAGAGTCAGCCTTTAAAAATCACCATTTTGGAAGAGTTGTTCTGAAGAAGAGAACTCTGGTTGCAACCTCACCTTTTCAAATCCACGGTTGTGACATTAAATATGACACCTTTTAGCCACAGAATCATAAAGAGACGCTGAGAGAAGGGGCAATTTCCAATACTTTCCCCATCGCTGCCAGCCTGTAATTAAAAAAGGAAAGGTACACATACATCTGTAATAATTGCAAAGTTTGATAGCAGATGCAGAAGGAAAGCAGAAAACCCAGGTCTGCTATGAGTACATATAGCATGTTACCCATCTCTACCAAGACATATTTTCATGCAAAGTTTCTGTATCCCTTTCTCCAGACATACACGGAGATATGACGAAGAATCCTGTCATCTTGGAGTTGTAGTTTTTCATTGCAATGCATAATGAATATTGCTGTAAGTTAGAAAACAAAATTGAAATTACAGCAGTCCTTCCAAAGGAAATGATCTCCACCTCATTTGTCTATGTGAAAATAAATCTACCTAAGTAAGTCACTGCATGATTAAAACCAGTTGAGTTGTTTTATGATCACAGGAAACAAACAGAGACTTACCAGCATAAATTGAGATGTAATGGCTAAAGCACTTAAGGGAATGAACAGAATAAATCAAACAACTAAGAATTTCAAAGTAAACAATCATGGGAGCCCCAGAGAGAAGGGAAGTTCAGTGCTGAACCCACCTGTCTGTGCTTTGCTGAACTGAGAACTAATGAAGCACAAGTGCCATGTGCCCCTGTGTAATCCCTTCTTGTTATAGTCCCAAGGGTCTCACTTTTAAGTGTGAAGTGTGGCCATATCCAAGCCATCTAACCTCTTTTTCTGTGTGCCCCTCTTTCCTTTTTGGCTAAACATATCACTGGGTGTCAGTATTAAGCACAAAAGTTACAGCTCACTATACGTGTGGGCACAGAAGCGTTGCTCTCATGTACTTTGTATTACATTTTGTTAAGAGGCTTTGTTGAAATAAGGCAGTCTTGCATAGCTGCTGTTGGTTAAGTTAGACTTCACACAACATTGCTGGAAGAGATCAGAGGTCTAATTTTTACGCCCTTCATATGATTGTCCTAAAGCACAGTTTCAAAACTTAGATTAAATGTAAGTGCACAGAAGTAAAAAACCAGGTGTATCATTTACTCAGTTAATAGGCTAGCCCATTAAGTTTTGCAGACCTTATAACCAAACACCACACATTAATGAAACCAGTTCTGCTTGCTGTTTCACCTTCCTCAACGCTATCAAATGAATCTCAACTATAGTAAAAAGTTCTCCATAAACAAACATTGCCGTTGGATTGCTTTACAGTGCTCACCTTCACAAAGAGCTCTATGTCTGGAAATGAGCACCTGGTCTGGAGCAGGCAAATTTCTGCCATGGAGCTTGAGGGACGTACGAGAAAGGATGCTCCTGCAGCTTGATAAACCTTCTTATTCTCCCTATCAACCTGAAGGATCCTCCTCTGACAACTCTCTGTTGCTTTCTGCCTCTGGTACTGCCACAGCCACTAGCTTTCTTGTTAGTGAAAACCGTAATAGCTTATTGTCATAAACACTGCCAGGGGACGAAGACTTTCAGAAATGCAAAACCAGCTGGACTGCTGTGTTAGAAAACTCATTTTGTAGGTGGCAAAAATGAAAGCTGGTCAAAGCTACTATTGTATTTTTCCTCCTACTCAGAGCAGTGCTTCGCAGTGCTGTACAGCTTACAGCAACAAGAAGATGATAGAAAACTACTGTGCATTTCGTAAAAACGAGACTAGAAATGCTGCCAGCATGTGCTTAAAATAGAGCTAAATACATAACACCAGCATTTTGTGTCACCCTGCCTCTTATGTCAGGTTTTACCTACTCTCGCAAGGAAAAAGGGGGGTGATGGGTATTACTGTGTCCCCTTGGTGCTACCAATGGGCACTCCCACCCTGCACCAGACTGCAGAGAGGAGAAGCAGCAGCCAGGAGACATCGTTTTGGATGTGCCATGTCTAGAGGAGTCAGGCAGGCACATCTGGCTCCCTCTAACTTTTACTGTTGGCGTTAAGGAAACATGGTTTTTGCTTCATTTTGTCCCCCACCACCTTGATGACAGTACACTTCAGAGCAGCCCCAGCCTGCTCTTCTGGTCAAATGTCCACAGGTAGAGTCAGAGATCCAGCTCAGGGCAGGTGTCTTACCATGAGAAACACAGGCACGAAGCAGGAACTGAGTCCCAGTTTATCCTTAGCTGGAAGGCCATATGGGCAACCAGGAAGCTGAGGGACTGACAGTCCTGGAGATGTTACAGAAGCAACCTCCTGTCTTGTTTCTAAGTGCAAACTTTTTAATGTCCATGCCTACTTGGGAGGAAAATTTGCTGCAGCACTACTTTCTATTTTGCACTGGATAGAATGGCAAACAGCAGATCTCTCAGTCTTTTACCTTCATGGCTTTAGCCTGCTAGCAGCCTGCTAGCAACCTAGCTATAACCTAGCAATAAAAAAAATGAGGACTTGAATAAAACAAGGGATTAAGCATTACTGATTACATCAATGCTCTGCCAACTGTAATGACTGAGGTGATCAACTGTTTATTTGGTACTTTTTGATGACTTCTATGGGCTAGTTCTGATGGTGTTAAACACACTGACGAAAGCCAAAAGGCATCTGACCTTCACGTTCTGTGCTGCCTTCCCTCCCATGCTGCTTACAAGGAACATTAATAGCATACTGCTCCCTTAGCTGTGTTCTGTGCAAAGCTGGCATTACGGTCTCTAGTGAAGTGCTGCAGTGTTTGGCCAGCTTTGCTGTGTCCAGTGGTTATGGAAAGCACCTGGCTTTTACAGCAGAAAATAAATTCACAGAGATTAGGATGTTTCCCCATTTCCAATGTGGCCATGATCCTCCTCACAGGCTAAGAAGAAAATCTGAGAAGTTTTCTTGTGCAATCACTGGCGCACTTTAATGATTTAAATCCATTCTAAAAGCCTACGCTATCCAGGTAGTGTAGTACACCCCAATGTCTTAGGTGGGGTTGTGTGCTCTAGGGTTGCTGTGCCTGAGCTGAGAAGAGCAATCATAGTTTTGGGAGTTCCTCAGTCAAACTCAGCTGCTGAGATCCTATGGTAAAGGAGGCAGCAGCCATTCAAGTAGGGACAACTGAGAAGCTGGTGAACCACATCAGGCTTTAGGAAGCTGAAAGCTATTTAGTCCCCAGGGGCTTGAGCTCTGGGTGTGAGGTGAAGGGATGACAAATCTCCAGGTTTGCCAAGCCAGGGCTAGTCGTGGATACCTCCAGGTTTCTTTCAGTTCTGCAGAACTGAAGGCAGATTACGGTAGCCCACACAACAGCACAAGCAGTGATTAAACCTTTTCCTACTGTATCAGTGACCAGCAGTCTGAAGTGACTGCAAGACCTTGAATACCACATCTGATTCAGACTCTGACACAGTTTGACCTGGCACCTCAAAGATGCTGCAGTTTCCTATAACCTTTGCTGAAAGCCCAGAACATGGATATTTTGGCCTACTGTGGAACACAGAATGAATACAGCTAGCTAAATGCCTTCAGATACCTCAGCTTGCATTTTGGCTTACAAAAGACAACTCTGTTCTCCTAACTCAGCTCATCTAATCTGGGGGCTACAATTCCTACTGAACATAAAAGCATCAGTGACACATGCCAAAGGTGTTTGTTCAAGTTTCCAAACAGAGAGTCTGCCATGATGACACCAGCCACTCAAAACTCATGAGCTAGGACACTGAAATAGCTTTATAGCTGTGTACTGAGCAAGACAACAATACCTGAAATATACTATCATTGTGTGATAATGTACTTTCCAACAAAGCAAGGGTGCCCTTTTTACAGAATTAAGACCGTGTGTCGACATCTTACCTAACAGGACACTATGCAGCAGTAAGAGAATCAGAGAAGACCGATATTAATACCCTCAGGAAGATAGTGCAATGAGGGGCACTGCAGCCTGGAAGCAAAACTCTCTGCAGTTTTCTCCACAGCACCGCTCAGGGATGTGTAACTTTGAGCTGTGCCTGGTACACACGCACCCAGAATTTAATTACACTTCCTCACTGCTGTGCCTAGTGATGATGGAGGGTGAAATCCTAACTGCGGTGAAGTCAGCTGGAGTCCCTTGTTGTTGATTCAATGGCGGATTGTGTTTCCAGACTGATTATAATTGTAATAACCAGGCAAATGCTGCTGTAATTATAGGTAATATTGCATGATGGCCTCCACCTGCAATTGTTGTGACATTCTCTTAACATTCAGATCTTGCGGGTGAAGTGGGCCAAATCCCCAAAACACAAAGCTGGTTTTTATGTTCTTCTGCTGCTTAAATAGATGGCAAACCAACACCTTGAGCAAGTGGCATTTATGTTTTAACTGTGATTGGTCAGGAGGTCAATGTGCTTTTCCTACTAATACTGGGATTTAATGAGTTCATTAATCAAACAATTAAGACAGCCCTTGCTGCAGAGGAGAAAAATGTGAGGCCATGAACAGAAGCTTTAATTCAGAGCCATCAGAGCCCTAGGCAGTGACTGTGACAGGATCGACTTATGACAGCTCTCTGTAACCACGTGCCATTACTTAAAGGGATTATTAGCATGCACTCCCTGTTTTCATTTATTTTTCACTGTTCCACACTCTTCAGTCTATTTTTCTGTTGTTGTTCCAGGTCTTACTCAAAGATGCTGGGAAAAGGAGAAGCTGTCCACACCCTTCTTCCCACTACTGTTTAAGCTCCTAAGAGTAGGAGCACCACCATGCCTTAGGCTAATTTCACTAGGCAGCAAGACCTTAGGCACAAGATATCAAAGAGGATCCTAAAAGAACTACATTCAGTTTCTGGAGCAGCAGCTCTGCTTTTCTAGGTTGCCTTGAAGAGGTCACTTGCCTCCACATCCTCATCCACAGGAAGAGGATAGTTATAGTGAATTCTCTCAGGAGTCACACACTGTATGTCATTCTTAAGCCAGTAGTTTGGGTTCTCCCTGAGCTGGAGTTGCTCTGCCCTGGAGCTGTTGTAAGAATTTGTTTTGTAACTGTTTCTGTCCAAACATCTCAGGAACCAGGTTTTTGAAGGTTCTTCTACTGACCTCAAACATTCTGTGCCTTTAAAATCATGGTGAGTGGAATTTGTTTTTCCTGGAATTTTTCTTTCCTTTTGAAGGTTAAGCATGGAAGAAACAGTTCAGAAGGAGCAGAGCAGACTTTTTTATTTGTTTTCATATAATTATATAACCTCTTTGAAGCTACAATAAAAAGGAGAACAAGGATCATATCTTTTTCTTTTTCCCAAAAGCTGAACTCCAACTCCATTTTCTTCCTTCAACACGAGGGAGCTAAGTTACCTTCTTTTCCATATTTATGCTGGCTAAGAGGCAGGTTTACCCAGCAAGTGGAGCAGAACTGCTGCTACTGGGAGACAACGACCCATCCAGCTGTGACCAGTACCTTGGATCTGCCCCTGCCTGTTCTGCTGAGCTAGCTGTTTCAGGCTGAACCGGGACTTGCCTCTAAGTTTTCTTATACAATCCTCAGCTATCAGTCAGTTTGTGTGTGCTCTTCCCTCTTACACCACACCAACAACTCCCCTCTCCTTTTTCACAGCGCATTTGATCTTCTGTCAAAGAACAGAATCACAGCAATCAGCTGAAAACTACTGCCTGAAAAGCTACAGGGAGTTTGCGAGCTTGAGCCTCCTGCGGGAAGCAGCTTTAAGGCTGGGTGTAACTTTCAAGACCAACAGTTATTTTGCTTTAATTCCTTCTGGAGACTCATTTGTTTGGCACTGGCATGGATTAACTGAGCCCACTGCATTCCTAGCCCCTACTCTTGTCCTGAACTAAGCCCTGCAATGCCAGCCTGATGGCAGTAGCTGCTCTGAGTAGCTACCACTGGCTCTGCACATGTAGCAGCAATGCAAGAAAGGCCCCCCTTGTAGACAGCTCTGCTTCCTGCCCTTCTGCATCACTGAGACCAGCCATTGAGCTTGACCATACAGTAGCCAAGGAAACAGGAGAGGGGAGCTCCCAGTGCCTCCCTTCTCCTCCTCATCCCTGAGAAGAGACCTCACTGCCCTCTGGTTTACCATGAAGTGCCCAAGCCATTTTGTTAAGAACATTTTTTTTAAGATCACAGGCAGAAAGACAGAAAATCACCTGTTTTCTAGCCATAACCATGTTCTGTGAGTATGCCGTGACAGATATATTGTTTTAATTAAAACAAAACAACAGCACCTACTGTTTGAGGATACAATGTGCATTTTACATTCTTGATGCCTACTACAGTATTCATGCAGATTCCCATAGTATCACAACACTGAAAAAAAAACCCTAAAATTGGCAATATTACTTCTGTTGTGAATGCGATAAAAATACAGTTACAAGTCATTTTGCTTCACTGAAGGCAACTCTAATACACTTAATAAGATACGATATTCTGTGCTAGGCACAGGAGCACCACAGGCATGTCATTTGGGTCAGATCACATTCAAAACAAAGCTTTTTTGTGAGGAAGAGACAGATTACCTGGAATTTTCTGTAAGCACCGTGTTTATTTTGTGGCTACAGATAGGACACGAACACCCAAACACTGGATTTTAGAGAATTCGTTTAATGCCACCTACTGGGCTTGAAATGGAAATCTTGATTCATGCTCTTGAAGCGATGAGCAGCAGCTTCAGACATTCGTACATCTCATGAGAAGTTCTGCTCAGAGCCACCTCTGCAGCAAGAACCCTTGCTTTTTGCTAATGGCATTTTTGAGAATACTTAAGATGCTGAAATTGTACTTCCAGGCTCAGTTTTTAGATACAGCATCTGCAATTTAAAATACATTTTAATGGATAAAGTAAAACTTTTGCGACTTATTATTCCAATACTTTTGAATAGTCATGTAGCTCTGCCTATCCACTAATACCCAACACTTAAAACAGATGTTTCCGGCTGCTGTTTAATTTCTCAGCCAAACAGAAGGAATAGTCATATGTAAATGTGGCTGCTAGTTGTGATTCTTGCACATAAACTGTACTTTTTGTACTCCCCAGGGTAGACTCTTGCTGTGTGTGACATCCACAGTAGAGAAGTTCAATGAGAAACCTGTGTTAAACAGCAGTTGGACGCTCCTTCAGGTAAAATAATTTCCTATTTCCCCTTCCTTTTCTCTTTTAAGAGCAAAATAAGCACCTTGATATTGAAAGTGTGCCATAAGGTTTTTTGTTTTTAAAATAAATGTATCTTATTTTATATTTAGAAATACTAACAACATCTATCTTTTACCTTGAACAGTATTACAGGGCTTAGAGAACACCAAACATACTTAAAGGATTACAACTTTTAACACGCAAGTTCACTAGCACACTTTTTGACCTAAACCCTAATTAAGTTTTCAGGTTAAGGAAGCAACAGTAAATGTAACTACAAGCATTCTGCTAAAAATAGCTTCTTTCTCTTTTTAAGGTGCTAAGACACAAAAGTATGCAGGGGAAGGAGGGAGCAAGTATACTAAAATGTTTTCCCTAAAGAGTGAAGTGGTGGTTTGACTTCCATCACCCTCTCCTACAATGTCACTTTTAAGACCCCTTTTCCCTGCTAAAGCTGGAAGTCTGCCCCTGCTGACTCAAATGCAACCGGGGAAAAACCCTGAGCACTCTCTTTCCAATGCAAACAGCTTCTAGTAGTTGAGTAGCTGAGTCTTCGATCAGAAGAGTGTCCACGTTGAACTCCACTCCTGTAGGAAGCATGGCCCTTTTCCACTTGAGCAGGAATGATCCCCTTTACCCATCAACCCCTACATAAGAACCAAGTTAGGGCTGCAAAGACTATCACAGCTGCAGTCTTCAGCTACATCACGTTCTCACTCTGTACACCCTTCCTCAAGCATGTGTTTGGGTGGTTCATGAGACAGCTTCAGTAGTGAGATCGTTTAGTGCAAGGCTGAAAGGATCCCCATGACCACTCATCCAAGCTAAATCATGCCAATATGTTGCAATAGATCTTACAGGGCATGCAAAATTTGTAATCTGGATGGTCAGCTGAAAAATGGGCCCTGGAGTCTCTGATCTCTGGATGTTTTCCACTTTCCCCCCTTTCTCCCACCTCTCATTGAAGTCACAATCAGCCAATGCATTTAGGTGTGCCTGTAACTTTTAAACAAGCATGTTAGCTCACCAACTGCAAATGGATGGACAGACTCTAAGTTTTGTATCTGCTAAATATCCTCTTGAATGACAGCCTGAAGTGCAGCTAGTTATCCACTCAAGTGGATTTGATTTTGGTTTTAGAATAAAGCAGACTCATCGTAAGTCCTGTTCGCTGAGTAGTGGAGGGGAAATGACAAAGTAGAGCACTAGCTGACTTTACACCTCCGTAATCCAGTCTGCAAATTGAGGTGCTTTGGGAAGAGGATGTGTTAAAAAAGGGTAGGTGCCCAGACTAGCAAGCTGCACAAAACCTGGAGACAGCTGCAGGCACAACTGCAGGAAGGAAACCTGGGGCAGGAACCAGCAACTCAATTAGTGTGCACTTGGCTTGACCATGACCTGCTACTATACTGGAGGGAAGAGCCTGGTTTTGTTACAGAAACACGAACCCTCTCCGTCCAGGTCAATGGATGCTGTGTGTCACATGGACAGGCAGCAGTGCAGAGTCCCACTGCACAGAACAGAACGGGATTAACCAAGAAGCACGTCTTCTAGAGCACCAGGGTAGCTGGAAGTGGTTCAAATCACTGGGTATGCCGGCTTTCCTGTTCTCTTCCTCCCCCTCACAAAAAACAGAAACACACAATGGTCCAGGAGGGAACCCTGGAGGTTCTGTCTGGCATTTCAGCAAAACATAAGGACAAGTTTCAGCCAGAGAGATGCTGGGAAACTATCTAATGATAACAACCAGACATGCAGATGGAGCCTGCAACCCAGAAGGAACAGCAGGAGCACTTCCAGTGCTTTTTGGAACAGAGTGAAAATGCCACAAACTGATAACCCTGAGTTTAAGATACTGGAAAAATAATTGGTGATAAAAAGTGATAACTTTCAGACAGGTCTAAGTCACTGAGTTCACGGATCAGACATCAGGAGGCTGCTCTGGGTGCTAAAACCCATAAGCAGTTGTCTGTACCCATCAGATGTTAATAGCCATCCACAAAACAGGCTACAAAGATGAGATCTTAGAAGTCCTGCTTTAAAATGCTGTCAGCTTGTGGAGCTTCAGGACACCAAGCAGCTGCCAAACTGATGCAAATACAAAACTATGGAAAAGGTGTGGCCGTGATCCTCAGACAGAAGGATTTCTTATTTCTTAGCCCTGCTTTCCCTTTTTAACTCATGAATACAGGGAAATGTAGGCCATTATAGAAGCATCTAGGCACTAAAAATTTAGTACTGTACAAATATGTATAAGTACTGTGAAAATATTAACTGAAAGACTGCTCCTAACTTAAAAAACAAACAGAAAACTTATATGTAGACCATTAGTAGGAATGCCAAAGGATTTTTGGAAGTCTTTTTACAAAACACTGTGGAGATTAGACGAAGTTAGGCCAAAAAGAGATGTTAAGGGAAAGAGAATGAAAGGAAACAAGTACAGGTGCAAGGCAGTAAAAGGAATTAACTTTTCACCTGCACATCTTCAACTGACCACAGAACACCATTAAGCTGGTTTTTGCGAGACCACGGATTATAAGTAGTGAGCTAAAGGCTGAGTCTGCCTACAAACTGGATGATAATTTAGGCAATTTAGGGTTCTTCTGGCACTGACGGTGAGTTCAGGCTGAGCCCCCACCTGCAGAAATAATGAAACTCTTGCTACCTCATATTTTAACATCTGAAGCTTGGGCAAGATTTATGTCTCCTGGCCTGGCCACCTATTAGCATTTCATAACATCTTCTAACAATTTCATTATTAAGGCTTTTCTCACTCTGTTAGGTTTCTGAAATCACACTATACTTTCTTTCATGCAGTGCTTGCATTAACGTACTATGATTATTTTGTTTTATTAGATACCATAATTCAAATGTTGAGTAAGGCTCTTTGCTAGAAATGGCTCTTCAAATGCTCTTGGTCCTCAGTTCACGCTGAGGGATTAACAGTGTGTTCGAGTTTCTTTATGGGATATTTCCCTCGACCCTGTTTTTATGTAGTGAGCAGTGGTCACAGCTTAAAGGGGTTATATACATCTGGCATTTTCAATCTTCTTTAGATGACAGAAAGGTAAAGAATTCTGAAGCTGTAATTTCCTCTGGTTTCAGGTCTCTCTCTCCCCTACATGCCAGCAGCCATTTCAGAGCAGAAAAAGCCTCCTTTATTCTAACTTTCGCTGCATTATGTACTTACGGTCTGCTGGGTAAGTAATTATTGCTGAAATTAACTTAATTACTTGGTAAGCAATTAAATGCTTTTGATGCATAGGAAGAAATTTTCCTTCATTAAGAAGTAACTTTGTGGCAATAAACTTCTTACCTTTGTCCAGTTACTTTATAAATAATGAGAAACAAAAGGCTCAAACTCATTCCTGTTACTTAGATGAAATCTGGTTACTTTTGATTTCAATAGCAATCTGCCCAGTACTTCTGCTGAACAGTAGGTCTGCCTGCACCCTTCCCTTCCAGTTCTGACAAAAATTATAAATAAAGGAATCATTCAATGATAATACTGTAAAGTGAACAAAACATAAGAGACTGTGGGTGAAAATTAAGATGTGCAATGTCTTGTAATACATTTGTAGAGGCTGTGATTCACAGAATCACAGAATGGTTTGTGTTGGAAGGGACCTTAAAGCTTATTCAGTTCCAACCCCCTGCCATGGGCAGGGACACCTTCCGCAACACCAGGTTTCTCAAAGCCCTGTCCAGCCTGGCTTTGAACACTGCCAGGGATGGGGCAGCCACAGCTTCTCTGGGCAACCTGTGCCAGTGCCTCACCACCCTCAGAGAGAAGATTTTTTTCCTAATATCTAATCTAAATCTACCCTCTTCAAGTTTAAAGCCATCCCCCCATGTCTTGTGACTACACATCCTTGTAAAAAGTCCCTCTCCAGATTTCTCGTAGGCCCCTTTAGGCACTGGAAGCTGCTCTAAGGTCTCCCTGGAGCCTTCTCTTCTCCAGGCTGAACAACCTCAACTCTCTCAGCCTGTCTCCATAGCAGAGGTGCTCCAGCCCTCTGAGCATCTTTGTGGCCTCCTCTGGACTTGCTCGAGCAGGTCCATGTTCCCCTTGCATTGGGTGCCCCAGAGCTGAATGCAGTACTGCAGGTGGGGTCTCACGAGAGCAGAGTAGATGGGGAGAAATCACCTCCCTCAACCTGCTGGCCATGCAGGTTTTACTAATATTCACTCTCATTTGCACTAAAGAGATTGAAGATTAAACCTATGTATGTATGCAGTCTTACAGAAAAGTAAAGTAAACCAATTCTGTGATGTTACGCACATTGCTGTTGCTGGCCTTAGGCTGGGCCCTTCACATGGCCACAGGTATTCTCATCTACAGCTGTGGCTCCCCACAGGGCAACTGAAGGCAGTCAACAGATGTACTTAAAAAAATGGCTAAAACCAAAAGAAATCACAAAGGAAAAATGCAAATTACAGGTTTCTCAGATATCTTTCAGCTGCCTATACCAGGTCTACACATAAAGCCGCTCTGGTAGCTACAGTATTTAGCATAACCTGGCGCAGTGCTGAGCCTGGTTTTAGAGCAAAATGATTGGTCCCTCTCATGATGGGAAGGCAACTAATTAAACATAGAAGATACTTGTATATAGCTACCTGCCATCCACAGAACAGTAAATACGTGGTAATCAGGCAAAAGCAATCAGCAACCAGTAATCCACTGCTTTGTGAGCTCAACAATCATTTGCTTAAATAATTAATAAATAGTTTGACTGATAAGGCCTGGCCAAGCAGAGCTGTCTGAAGGAGGCTCCTTGTACAAGCAGATCCTCTCCCGCTGTGGGGAAGAGAAACTGGATGCTCCTGTTGCAACACCAGCATTTGGGGGTCATCAGAAAGAGGCTCTCCCGGGGCTGCTTCGGCTTTGAGGGGAAATCTTTGTCTCGTGTTCCTGCCAATCAGGGGTGCCCACCTGGGCAGTGGCCTGTGGTGTTTCCCATTCTGTGTCTCACTCAGCTGGGCACCAAGGGAGGGGGCCAGCAAGCCCTGCTAGAAAGCTGGCCAAATTCATCATTTTCCCAGGTTTCCATCTCTGGTTGTAGCGCAGCAGTCATGCACAGTCTTTCCTTGGCCATATATTAAACGCTTAAGGCAAAGTAAACATCCTTTCTATGGTTTTTTAGATGCCTATCCCCCAGCAACAATACATGAATACAGTAACTCTTTGTGACAGTTTACTTCTTCCCTAAAACAGCTTGGAAAATTATTTCAACAAATAGTACTTTATCCCACCATTATTATCAATGCATTATTACATATCTCTTATTTCACAATGACTTACTTAAATGACATTGAAGAGCAAGCTTCCAGGAACCGTGCACAGCCAGGAGAACAGAGCAAGGCAAGAAAAGTTAAATGTAAAAATAAGTAGGAAAATTAATGTGTGTCTAGCAACCACTGGAAAAAAAATCAGCTATAATTTAGTAGGGTTTAAATTAGTCTTGCCCAATTTATGGATATCATTCTTCTGCACAAGTAATTGTCGTATTGCATGAACTATGCTTGGTTTGTGTCTCACTCAAAATTGCATTACTTTCAGTCACCACTACTTGTTTACTTATGTATTACACAATGATAATGAATTATGTGTATTACACACAGTGACTGAGACTTCTCAAAGCAATGTAAAGAATCATTGCCACTCCTCCAATACAGAAGCCAGTTTATTTTAACATGAGATGTGACAAAATCTCCATTGCTTATTAAAAAGAAAAATAAATAAAAAAACTAACCAAATGGTTTATTCAGAAGAGAAGGTTTTAAGGAGAGGCAAAGGGGAATGGCTGCACAGGTGCCCAAGCTCCCCTCCCCCTGCAAGTGAGGAGAGGGAACACCATCATCGACTTTAACCACAACAGAAATATGCTGGCTAATAAATAAAACTACACAGTATTCAAAAAGATCACCCACCCCCCCCAAAAAAAAAAAATTCTTATCCATTCCTTATGATTCAAGATTATTTTCAAAAACCTGCCAGTATTCTAAGGAAACCAAGAGCCTTTCAATTGAACACAGGTGAAAATCTGAGCTGGAAGCACCGCCCAGTTACAGATCACTGCTTTAATCTTATACCAACTAGTTCAAAACCCAAATTCTCTTCTGCTGGGAATTCTGCCTACAGAGCTTGGGCCGTCTGTGTTTGTTTTAATGGGAACATTACCAGGTCACAAGCACACAAGCAGCAAACCAAATGCTATTAGCTATTTATCCTGTTACAAGAATTATGTTTAAATACCTCAGTGCTATTTCTAATCCGTATTTAATAACATGGCAAGATGCCAGCTGAACATTCTACATGGAGACAAAATTCTTATATCCTTTTTAAAGTCTTACAGGGAATTACTTCAACAAAAGAGCATTATATTCTTGAACACATAGGTCTGGGAAAAAAAGATTAACTGGCATTTCAATGACACATCCTGTTTTACACTTCATCATATAATACTTAACCTGTGACACACAGACATGCTGTTTCAATCTAAATGCAAAAACTATATAAGATATATGTGATTTGTGTTGTAAGCAAATAAGTAAATAAATAAGAAGTACCGAAATAAATAAACTATTTAATGCAGCTTCAGGGAGTTGATCACTGAAGGCTTGAGAAAATAATTTGCCAATGGCATTCCAAAGTCTGATGTTTAAATCAAGAGGTGAAAGTGAAAGATTACCCTCCAACCATTTGTGATATTTTGGTCCACATAGAACATAATTCATATAACCAGGTAAAATATCATATAAAAAGCCTGCCAGCTCCAGAGGGAACTGGCAAAGATGTGTCCTGAAAGAGCAGTTGAAAACCATACATAAGTACCAGCCAAACCCCATTAGCTTGACAGAGAGGGGGGCTGAACTCTATTCCTTCCCTTCCTGGTGCAAATTCAAATTCAGGGCTATTCTTCATCTGGCTCTCCCCACCACCTCATTTCTATTCACAGGCTTTGGGAAAATATGGGATACACAGTATTGCTAATTAAAATACAGTTTTAAAATAAATACAGACTACTTGAACCATACCGCAAACCAATCAGCTAGAACACTGATACTCCTCAGAATAAAGACTGTGGTCCCTGCCCCTGGGAAGACCCTGGCCTCTGCTGTGCTCCTGGTGAAATGGAGGCTGATGGATTTGCTGAGAGGTTGGTAGCATGTTTGTTTCTGCAGGCAGCATAGGCCCCAAAATCTTTAGGTCTTTGGATCCCATTTCAAGTTTCATCTGCAACCATTATGGAAAGGAAACTACTCAGGTTCTGTAATAGCTTTTAAAAATAATTTCAAAAATAACTATCAGGTAAATGTCAATGATTCTCCAAGACACAAATTAGCATTTTTCTGAAATCTGAGTAAATGTTTAACTTCTTTGTAACTACCCCATTTGAATAACTTGGAAAAGGGCATACATCTGCAACTCCAGTCCTGCTGTAGTTCACTTTTAACAATTATATTTCTAGTCTATTTTGAATATTCACATATGTGCTAAAATTTCAGCATATGAAGAGGAAACAAACAAGACCAGAGATGCTACATTGGCATCTCTGCCTGCCTGTGAGGTTTCACCATAACCACCTCCCTGCACATGGCACACTGGGCAGCTGGCCGGTGTGCCAGCCCCAGGCTCCTTGCAGGCAGGAGGCTGTAACAGGCACCCTCTTCCCAGGGAAAGCCTCCAGCAGCAGGGTCAGTGGCAGGCTGTACAAGTTACTGCTGTTTGCTTTGAGAAGCAAATAATATTTTTATGAAGGAATTAAAACACTTTAGTGCTGACAAGGCAGGTGTTATTGAAAGCAACTGGAACGGAGTCACTCAACTTGTTCAGGCTTTTATCAGTAAATAATCAGACATTGCAAATGGAAATGCATACAAGTCTTTATCACAGTGTGACATTTTATTATCCGAGCATGAAAATAATCATTTAACCTTCACATGGCATTTACTTACGCTCCTTGGGCAGAGTCCAAGGAACATGCAATTTCTTACTTTTTAAAAGAAGCAACAGGACCTTTTTAGGGGAGACACAGAGAGTAGTGTCAGTGACGGCGCTGGAGTCATTCTCCATGCTTCACCTCCCCTTTCGTATAATATGTGTAATATTTCCTTTCACTACCTTACTCCCTTTCCTACCTCTAAAGAGGAGAGATCTGTCTCTTGCTTCAAAGTACACATTCATCGACAATTCAAAGTGGCTTCACCAGAGATTAGCATCCTGAAAAAGTGTGGTCATATTAATAATTTCCATTGTCACTCCTGCTTCACAATATTTAAACTAACTTCTAAAAAATGGCCATAAATATAATTTTGCATGAATCCATACGAGACCACAGGAAAGGCCAAAACACAGAGGTCCTAGGATGGCTAACGCTGGCTGGTATAACCATCAAGGTGAAAAGCCCCAAAAGGTAGAATTGTTTGTGGAAGTGGAACCATCACAAGGTTGCCTAATCCTTCCTGTGAACAGGACAGCAAAGTGCTGGAGTGAACCCATTTCAAACGGAAGAAGTCATGGAAGAAAAAATTGGGTTAGTATTAAAGATATCTAATAATCAGAAATAGACTTTTTTAAATCAACAAATAATGGTTTATATTTACTGTTAGGGATGTTAATAAAGCCAAAATCCAGATTCTCAAGTGAACTGGGCGTGATTTGTTACAACCTTGCTGGGAAAGGGACATGACACCTTTTCATCTTTTTAATGCCTATCACACCCTGGTTTCTCAAAGCACATGGGTGACACATCTCTTACTCCACAAACAATCGCAAAATCCACAGGAACCAGAGGCTGCTGAATGCCATTGAAAACCTATATACTGCTACAATGGGAAATAATAGCAAATAGGCCGTATATTGCCTAACCATATGATTGCTGGATATTCCTGGCTCCTTGCATTTTATCTTTCTAATGCTGTCTCACTTCGCAGGCAATTATTGTATGTTGATGATGTCAAAGAGAGAGCAGGGATAACTCTATGTGTCTGTGGCACTGGCATGAAAGAGGGACACACACTAATCTTCCACTTATGATCTAGGTAACATCACAGTTTCAGTCACCCATATCCAACATCCTAAGTACAGGGCAGCTACTGCTGTCTCCTGCATTTTGGCAGCTGTGCCTAAACCCCTTGTGAATGAATCTAGACCTAACACTGACAGGTAATACTTCCTCAAAAAAAGCTCTTAATTTTTATTTAATGAAGACCATTGTAAAATTTCACCTGAATTTGCTAGTAATTTAATTTTAGTATAGTTGTAATTTTTAATTAATTGGCTAAATCCCTTTCCTCCGTTTGCCCAGAAAATCATTCACCACACACTTATGCTTCATATTCATGAATGCCGTAAGTCCTGCAGATTGGTTTGTTATCCATCTACATAGAAACAGGAATCAAGCCTCAAATTAAGCAGACAGCATGAAAATTCCCAGGCATAACTGCATGATAATCATGCAGCAATCATCAATGTTTCTGAAGAAGGCTGCAGCTCTCCAATTGGATTTATGAAATGAAGGTTTACTTCAGACAAACAGGGACCTAAACCAGAAAGCAGACAAGGAAAACTTCCATCCTTGCCCTGGTCTCTGATGAGCACAGGTAAGATCGGCCTTTTAACACAGATAAACCTCGAGGAGCAGAAGCAGTATGGTTGAATTTTGGGCAGCAGGCTGATCCCATCAGAAGCTGCTGCTGGATTCAGCCAGCAAGAAATGCAAGCTGTGCCCTACGGCTGAATCAGGAGAGTCTCCGCTGTTTAGCAAACAGCTTAAAATAGCACGTGACTTTAAGCTTGTGCTTAAAGCAAGACACATGGTGAGGTGCTTTACTGAAGCAGTGAGCTGAGAGTAAATAAAGATGGAAAAAGGTCTAGGAATGGAGCTTTGAAGACATTTACTTTATTTCAGAACTTCTTTTGACTAAAACAACCCTGCAAAGTGCAGAGATCTGCAGTCACACTGACAATAAATAGATGCTTAAGGCTTGTACAATCCCATGGCACATGCAGCTTTAGGACTTCCAAAGCATGGACAAAAAGACGACTCCAAGAAGCATAACTAGATTGCACACACATAGAGAGAACATCAGAAGCAACTTTGTATTTCTCATCACTTACGTTTATCTGTTGTTTTGTGTCCTTTTGGAACAGGACTTGGCCTGTCAGTTGTCAGAACTGACACTGACATAAACAGAGCACACCCCTGCTCTGTTAAGCACCCCACAGGGAGCAAAGCAGCAAAACTATTTTTGCTGTAGCTTTCAAAGCTACTCTGTAGTCAGCAGTTCCAAGGATCCTTGCTTCTTTGTAGCAGTCTAAGCCTTAAAAAGGTGACAACCTGGATGGCCAGAAAGCAAGCATGAGAAGTACAAATGAAAAAGATTGCACATTCAAAAAATTTGCATAGCTTTTTCAGAAAAAGGTTGGCATCGCTGCCTTTCACACCAAAGTCTACCAAGCACAGTTTAACTGAAGACTGCTGGAAGAGTATTCGGCCCCCAGAAAAACTGCTGCAGGTGCACCCAGCACACACAATAACCTGAAGAGTTATGAAAGGAATTCGTAATGCCAGTTCCTCTTAAGCTGCATTAGGGGACCCAAAATTGCCATATTCCATTTCTGAATAGAAAATAAAAAGGGCTGAGAAAGGGCAAATACCCACGGGAAAGAAGCCAGCTTCCTGCTTTGTACTACAGTCTTGGGAACAGAACCACAAAATGTCTTTGAACAAACACACCTCTGCTGACTCGGTACTTCTTGTACAGCTATAAGTAGTCAAAGAATCAAAATCACCATACAAACAGCTCATTAACCAGCAGCCAGAAAAGAAAGGCCGTGCTGGTTTTGCTGGGCAGCCTCGTAAGTCTCAGTCCTGAGCAAATTTGATTTGATTCGATTTGATTTGATTCTGGTTTCAGCACATCTAGCCTATACAGTGTTCCTTCTCTGCTCCAAGGAAGGGGCTTTCTCTTGAATGACTTTTCCCTTGTTCTAGGGTAACTTTCATGACTACTCAGTTACAAAAGCACACAGGTCTCTTTAAAAAAGTGATAGGATTTTAGTGGCAGCAATGTCTTGCTTTCTTGAAGAAGTTACACAAAATAGAACTTGAGAAGAATAAAAACAAGGGGTGAGGAGAAAGGAGCAGGTGTGTTCCTCAAGGAAAATGCAGTGTGGTTTTGACAGAAAGTGAAATGCAGCAGCAGTGGTTGGAATGCAGGCAAAGAGAAGCTGTCTGTTTCCTACCACTGCCCAAACCATATCAAATGGTCCCCTGCTCATTTCATGGCAAATTGTATTCAGTGGCATCACACTAAGCTAATGTGCTCACCTTTGGCAAACTCTGGATAGCTCCCTTTGCTTGGATAAATATTCAATAACTAAACTTTTCCCCAAAACTCTTTTAATCTGTAAACACTGAGCTAGTGTGACTCCACACATAGAAATCTTTACTTTCCACTCTCCCAAAGTCATCTAAACATAGGGCTCCCATGGTGAACCTACACTAAAAAAGGACAATAAGCATGTGTGTACTTGCATTTTAATACAGGATTCCATCCCTGGCAGTGTTCAAGGCTGGGTTGGACAGAGCCTTGGTTTAGTGTGAGGTATCCCTGCCCATGGCAGTGGGGTTGGAACTAGATGATCTTAAGTTCCTTTCCGAACCCTGACTATCCTAGGATTCTAGGATTCTATGTCAGCTACTCTCCTTATAAACAATACTCACCTAACTGATTTACAGACTGATTGCACCAGTGAGCAAAAATCAAGATCTTAAGCACAAATACTTACTGTAGAAGTTTACATTAAGCATCACGCACAGCAGAGTACACTGAATGGGCATTACAGGCTTTTTTCCAAGGATCTGAGCTCCTGCTGCCCATGGACTTTTTACCTATAGCACTCAGAGCCCAGAAGTTCAGTTTATACCTTAAATATATATAAACCACAGATCCATCACATCACAGAAAAGGAGATTCTTTTTCGTGCTCTAGTATAAAACACCCATTGCCATTTAAATTGGATATGTTAACTGCAGTGTCTGGAGACACAGATGCAAGCACTTGTTATTCCCATCCTATCTCCTGTCTCTACTCACAGCAAGGCTTTGGCTTTCTCATTTATTAGCACTTTTGATAATTCAGCACAGCTTTAAGTATGTGAAATCAGTCAAGCACATTTCAGGAATGGTGCAAGGAAATTCTGTTTCAGCAAAATAACCTTGGCCCCTGGCAGGAATGAAATAACTCTTTGAATCAAAATAAATTACTTTGATTTAGAGACCAAGAATGTTATGAAACTGAATATGTTATGAAAGCCTATTACTTTTCATTGAATAAAATCTATTCCCTTAGGTTCATGGTCAACTTCTATTGTATACTCTTTAACCCAGAAACTAAGCAAGTAATGTTTTGGAAGATGAGCAAAATCTCAGAAGAAGATTTTCAGAGAAGGCCTTGTGCTCAAGCTGGGTTGTTTGGCTGACTGTTTGTGTTCAGCAACTACAGATAAATCACTATCCCTAGAAATCTTTGGAATGATGAATTCTGCAGTTGTGACTCTGGTGTTTATGTTTCCTATCTGGAAGAAAATTTAAAATTCATCAGTAGGTAACCTTGGAGATTTTTGGTTGTTTGGGGGTTTTTTGGAAGAGTGTGGGAGTTTTTTTGTTGACTGGTTTTGGAGATTCTGTTTGGGGCTGTTTGTTGTTATTTTCAGGTTTAGGTTTTTTTTTTTT